>CP126895.1:69628345-69800845 GCA_030440675.1 Furcifer pardalis | reverse complement strand
TCTCTCCTGATCTTAGGTGGAGCGATACCAACAAGAAGGTACACTAGTACCTCGGATAACGATGAGACTTGGTTCCACAAGTCTCGTCGTATCTGGTTTTTAACGTTGTGTGATGCATTGATAGCACAACATTTAAAAAAGCCCTGTTTTCCTGGCGGCAGCAGCAAGCCAGAACGTAGGGATTTGAATCCTGACATTTTGGCTTGCTGCAGCCTCCAGGGAGGTGGGGGAACTTTGGAAACAGCTTGGATCGGGTCTTCCAACCTCCCTAGAGCCGGCAGGGGAGTCAGGGAGCCTGAAATGGATTTTAAAAATCCATTTTAACCCATTTCAGGCTTTCTGACCCCCCCCCCCCCCCCGCCAGCTCCAAGGAGGTCAGAAGACCTGATCCAAGCTGTTTTCAAAGTTCCCCCACCCTCCTGGAGGCTGTAACAAGCCAAAACATCAGGATTCGAATCCTGACATTTTGGCTTGTTGCAGCCTCCAGGAGTGTGGGGGAACTTCAAAATTAATGTGCATCGGGTCTTCCAACCTCCCTGGAGCCAATGTGTGCTATTTTTGAAGTTTCCCCCACCCTCCTGGAGGCTGCAGCAAGCCAAAACGTCAGGATTCGTATCCTGACGTTTTGGCTTGTTACAGCCTCCAGGGAGGTGGGGGAAGTCCAGAAACAGCTTGGATCAGGTCTTCCAATCTCCCTGGAGCTGGCGGGGGGGGGGGTCAGAGAGCCCAAAATGGGTAAAAAAAATGGACAGTTTTTTCATCATGATGTTGTTCCTTGTACAATAGTCCAGTATGGACTAACAATGACCTACAACATTAGGGGACAGGGCAAATTTGAGTCACTTGCTTTTAGGCATTAGCCCCCATGTACTGCAGAATAAAGCAAAAGCCCTTGCTGTGACTATTTTGTGTCTTTCTCCCACTCCTGTTGATGTGTTTGGACTTCAGTTTTGCAACAAAAAGATAACAAACTTCCAAAAAAATCACACAAAATCATTCAGCTAACAGACTCACAGTGAAATCTTGCTCTGAAAAAAAACTGCTTTTAATTCTCAGATAGCACCTGGTTATGAGATTCTCATCTCTACTTGTGATTATTCTGCAGCTAAAGTAAGCTATGAATCTCTATAAATATATCCATTCATGTGTAACCTAGTTTACCCTATGGGTGTCTTTTTTATTAGTCAGGATGGAAAAGGACTCTCAACTGAACCAGAGGTCACTCTTTCAGGTGGAACCTGATCTCTTTTTTTCCCCTCAAACCAAAAGGAATGTCTGTGACTTTTACTTCAGTCCATGTAACAGTAGCATCTGTGGTATCCTAGCAAAATAAGCAAGTGGGGAGGGAGACAGGGCAGAATAAGGAAAATGAACAAATACTGCATCTTTCAAGATCAACATTATGTCATTTATATTCCTTCCCCTTCACTTTGACAGTACACATTTTCATTTTGAAAAACAGGATAAATGAGATACAGGCAGAAACATAGAACAGTTTATGCAGACATACTAACTGCACAATGATATATATCCCTTCAGTAATGCAAATATTGCTCATATGAAACTTACATGACTGAAATCTGTTTACGAAATATCTTGGAAGAAACGTCAAAGATTTCCTTTAAAAATGTTAAGACTCTACTCCATGGACACACACATATCATGCCAATCAAGGGTGCCAAGAAATTCATTATTTTTCAAAAGAAAAAGAAAAAGATCATATTGTAGTGCAGCAAAACCCAGTGTTCACGGGATTTTTATAAATGTCAGGCAAGAATAACAATTTACTTGGAGAAAAAACAGATGTAATTCATAGTGAATATAACATTATCCATACTGCATATGGGGAAAGTATATTGGATCAGTTAATTTGTACTCTCTATAAAGTTAAAATTGTTTCTCACCCTGTCTTTTGTAAATGTTCTTTTCTGCTGTTGTTTTTATAAATAATTCAGGTGATAGAGTCTCTCTCCAAATTTTCCCATGAGAGAATCTTGTATAGACTGATAGGCAAGGCTATTGAGAAATGTTTCCTGACCTTTTACCATCTTCTTACAATGCTTTATAAAGGTGTAATGTATATTGTCTGCATTAGATCCATCATTTTGTGCCTGTTATTTTTGCCATTATGCATACTCTTTCCCAAATTCACTTTCATGCATTATTGATTTCTTTATATTCCTCTACAACCAATGAGCTTCATTTACCAGCCTTATAGCAGAGACCACGTAACCAGGGGTACCCAACCTTTTCAAGCTGGGGGACGGGTCATGATCTCTCAGTCAGTTTTGAGGACTGGATGGCCATTTTGCCCTGACTGCATGATGGGGGTGGTCATTTTGTCCCAACAGCTTCAAATGTGCTTAGTTTGGAAACTCCTGACCTAAACGGTAAAAAGTCAGCACTCCACAACTAAATCTCTGCTAAATAAATGATGAGGCCATTTCTAGAAGTTTTGGATCATACATCTAGCTAGATGTAAGGTGTAGCACTTCTCAGATTTAAATTATGTATTCAATGTTTAGAGCATTCTCTTTTGATATTGGAGGCCCAGATATAGTTATTAAATAGCAGTTTATTTAAATAGCTATGATGATGCTTATTTTATCAGTCACTCACTTTTACTTATGACTATATGATCCCTCCAGGTTTAGAGGAAATACATTAAAATCTAGAGAATTTTTATCTTCAAATAAATACATACCATATACAAATAAACAAGAGTGTAAAGTCATAATTCAATCCAAGTTCTCCTTACCAGGAAATAGTCAGTCTAGTACCCTCTAAAATTTATCTGTTCAAAAAGCATGTTAGATTTCTAACAGATAATTCCAGGATAATATAAATGTATCCTGAATGCTTATTAGATAGTAACTGAAAATTACTAATTTGTATTTGTTTAGGTATAGTAAATTATTCCTAATATACGGTACTTCAGAATAATTTGCAGAAAAGCAGAAGAGCAGTTGTTGCACATTTCAACACATTTCCTAGTTCTTCTACAAAGCAGCTCCTGGGGGACTTTCAGAGGAATCAAGGAAACAGCTATCATGTCAGGTATCTGGCATTCTACGCTTCATCTCACACCCTTTCCCTCAAATCCATGTGTTCCACCTCATGTCTACACATCTAACAGGAAATTATCCCAAAATCAAATTAGCCAATGATGTGCATGTATTCCCTAGAGAAATCAAAAGTGTAGATGTTTACAGGCAAAAAAAGAAGGACCCAAATCCTCATAATATCCAGGAAGAAAATCTTACTCTCTTTACAGCAATTTTAATGTTTTTAAACCTTTAATGAAAGGGTAAACTTTAAGGATTAAATAGCAAAATTCTTGCGTATTTCATGTTCCTTTAATGTGGTATTTTTTCACATTACAGTACTTAACTAAATTAAGTAATTTAACTAGATTTTTTTCTCAAGCTCATTCATAATTAATTCTGAATAGTTCAGTTAACCTTCCATCTTTGACATTTATTAATTATTTAATTAACTTGGTTGATCATAATAACAGTTTTGTGGAAACTCTGAGTCTTCTTTCATGCCATATCTGAGACAAAGCGAAAATCTACACCTATAAAGAAAATAAAGGACTTGTAGTGGACATTCCTTCTTTTACTTAGAAAAACACATTTTGAAATGTTAGTGTGCATTGTGCTAGCCTATAGCTTCATTCCTTACCAATGGCCATTGCCAAAAATAGCATTTCTCTCACATTTGCTTTTCATATCTATATCTCAATGATTCTTGAAGTCTCCTCAAAAAATAATTGTCAGTTGATGAAGAAAGTTCGTTAATTAATTCCCTTAAGAGTCCCCTGCTGCACATCATCCAGAACTGATGGCTTGTGTAGATTGAGCCTTCTCTTGTCTCCTTGCCAAGAATTTAATGCCAGCTCTGTCAACACAGGCTTCTCTGCCCAATTCCCCGATCTTTCTTTTTTTTTTAAATGAGAAATGAATCAAAGATAACTCTGCAGCTATAAAAGCTCTATAAGCATCATCCTCTAACAAAGTATTGTCAAAGGGTGAGTAGATTCCATGACAAAATAGAAGGAAAAATGGCTGGTTCTTGTTTCTGTATCTCATAAATCTGTTTGTTTATTTTTTTAAAAAAAAACCGTTTGTAAAGTCTTGCTTGATGTAAAGAAGAAAAATAGGATATGTGTTTAGTCTTCCAAACAATATTTTACATTGTTTAAGTTTAATATAATAGTTTTTAATTTTGGTCTGAATGCATTATTTTATTTTGTAAAAAGAAGTTAATAATAGTCAATATAGTGAATAAACATTGGAATACTTTTATCCAGGTCTAAGGTATTTCTGAGTCTGTGTTAGGGAATAGAGTCATCTTATATTTTATTCACATATTTTATCTATTTATCTATTTATGTAGAGTTTGTGGTTGGTTTTATTTGTTAAGCGAAGTGAACATTCAGAGAAAATTCTGCTCTTTAAGCGAGTTACTCTCTAAGCAAGGTGCTCTTTATGCGAGGTTTGACTGTACTTAACATTGATGCAGGAAGAGTAAGTACTGTATTCTGTTCTATGGTTAAATACTGATCCAAGACAGTACTAGCATAGCAGAGTTTAAATGAACTTCCTCTCTACTAGGTAACAGGTGAAATTCAAGAACAATGTCCAGACAGTCCAAAATCTAAGTCACCAAGATCCAAACTGAGACTGGACAATGGCAATCATAAAGCAATATCAGAAGTAGTCCATGTTCAAACACAATGTACAATAGATTAAGAAGGAAGTATGATTCCAGCAGAGGTTGAAATTGGCCTCAGGGCCAGCCAAGCTATTAACAGAAGTGAGGTAATTGTGTCCAGTGGTCATGGGCTAGAGGAGAGGAGGAACCCACTATTAATCATCCTCCACTCCACAGTAGACAACTACTTCTGGCAATTAGCCAGCTACTTCTAATGCTTAGTTCTAAGTGGAGCTAAAGAACAAAGGGGAGTGGGAAGACCCAAGCCCTGTACAATGGCCTGCCAGAGGGAATGGAATCATGTGGCATCTGTTCTGACTTGTGAGGATCCTTTTCACTACTTTTAGATAAAAAGTATTCAGCAGTAGTTTACCATCCCCTTCTTCAGGGGGCATCCAGAGACTGTGGTTGCTGAAGGCTACACAGTCTGGTTCTTCTGGGATGAACAGCAGGGAATTAAATTCCTGATTTCTGACTCTGCACCTAGATACCAGCTAGATAGCGATCCAGCCAGCTATGTTTGCAAAAGTGCTACACACATTAAATAATAGTTAGAGTGAATTGTCTCAAAGCCTTTTAAGTGCCCTTGTGCACTCAGTTCTGTACAGCCACTCATGCATAAATAAAAGATAGAATTAAATGAGTAGAAATGCTAATGAATTCCACTGATTATTTTCTAGATATGGATTGAATAAAGTGTGCTTTGTCATTTGTTTGTCAGACCTGCAATTCTATAAAGCTTGGTGAAATGAAATATATGCTTACAGGTTTTATGGGCTCTGTGAGTTGAATTGAAACATGGTTTGTCTCATTAAAAGCTGAGTATAAAATCAGTATTAAAAGATAACTGTAATAACTATAACTCACGTTCTAATAAATAACTACCAAATATGTCATCATAGTTATAAGATTACTTCAGTATCAGAGGCTGTAGCATGCCCCATAATACCAGTTTTTAGAAACACAGCATCCCTGTTGACTGTTGTAACATCTTAAGTCAAACAGCTGTGATGATACCCAGCCTTTAATAAAAGAAGAACAATGAGAAGAATGGGGAAAATATCAGCAAAATTGTGTTCCCTTCAAGTCCTGCTTTCATGTTTCCCATAGGTTCCTGGTTTGTTATTAAGGAAAGCAGGATTCTATACTAAATACATGTTTGGTCTGATCAAACAAAGCTTTTCTTACATTCTTCAACACAAGAATCACTTTTGTTGAATCAGACAAAGATTTTGTAACTGCGAATACCCTCTGAATTATGTGGTGAAGTGCCTCCAATTCAGTTTTCAAGCTGCGTGTAGCAAAGATCTAACCTGATATGGTGTCTGTCCTATATTTCCTGACTCCAAAAGCTGAGATGGTATACTCTAATTGTTAATTGACAGCAGAAATGAATCAGGAAGCTTAAGTATTGAAACTTTGCCTCTGCCATGGACTTCTTCAAAATCTAATAGCAGGAATTGCAGCCATATCATAGTTGGTGCTATTTTTAATTCTTGTAACAATTGGCATCAGCTGAACATTTGTATCCAGGCACTAATTGAAGGGTAATGGTGTTGACAGGACTAATATATGGAATTTGTTGTTGTTGTTCAGTCCCACAGTCGATTCCTACCCTTTGTGACCCTATGGACCATTGTCCTCCAGACACCTCTGTCACACACCATCCTCCTCAACCCACCCAGCTCTGTGCCCATTGTGTCTACAGTACCATCTAGCCATCTCTTCTTGGGCTGCCCCCTTCTTCTTTGGAAATCAAATGAGAAGAGAGGATTCACTTGAGAAAGCCTTGATGCTGGGAAAGGTGGAGGGCAAAAGAAGAAGGGGGTGGCCCATGAAGAGATGGCCCAAGAAGAGATGGCTTCATCTTTACTATTTGACCTTCTAAGGAGCAGTCGGGTTGATTTCTTCTAAGATTGACCTATTTGTTCTCCTCACTGTCCAGGGGACTCTCAAAACTCTCCTCCAACACCACATTTCAAAGGCATCTATTTTTCTGCGCTCAGCTTTCCTAATGGTCTAGCTCTCACAACCATACATTACCACTGGGAATACTATTGCTTTGACTATAAGAATTTTTGTTTGCAATTTGATGTCTCTGCTTTTCACTATGTTCCCAAGGTTTCTTATAGCTTGTCTCCCAAGAATCAGTCACCTTTTTATAGAAAGTTTAAACATCATTTCCCTGCATGTCGTGGTTGCTTCCTGGTTGAAATCTTGAAACACCCAAACTCACACCTGGTACAGAGATAAAACCTGACATATGTCCAAACCTATACATTATAAATGTGCTATATCCTTAGCACCTCTCACTAAATAGCAGAGAACCATCAATTTTTGTCACAGTGCTTTGAATAGAAAAGGCAGCTCAGTTCTGATCATTTTAAGATTGATATAAGTAATCATTGCTATTTTTCGCTATTGATTAATATTTCAATTACTTTTATGCCCTTAATATAACAATACACCAAAATTGTCTGTGGGCAGCGAAATACAATAAAACCCCTACTTATGTAAAAAGTCTGTTTCGTAGGCTTTTATGTAAATTGGTTTTTTACTTAACTGAAAGCAAACCCATAGGAAAATGATAGTTATGTAAATCAAAGTAAACCAATAGAAAAAAAATGAATTTTTTACATAACTTGAAGCAAACCCATAGGAAAATGTGTTATGTAAGAGTTTTACTGTAAATGAGAATGAGTAATGCCATAGAATTGCCATTCAATTTGAGAGGTTTTGGGAAGGAGAACTTCCCACAGGCTCTTTCTCTCAAAGTAATAGTGTTTAATCTTAAATAGGGTTCAGGGACATGAACTGGTGTTTATTGTTTAATGATTTATTTGCTCTGCCTGCAATAAGCTATTATCCATGCAGTAATAATTGATCAAGCAATTGCATTTTAATTGTCTTAATAGAATGACTCAGAGATTTATCCCTCTTTGTTTTGTTTCACTGCAGATACATAATCTCTGCTCTGACTGTTAACGATCTACCCATTTTGTCTATTAAAGCCACCTACCTCCCACTTCCTTTTTATTAATCCCTACAGATCAAAGAATGGGTACAACAGCTTCTCCAGTGCTTGCCCACGTTTATCAGTGAACATTTGTTGTTTTTAATGTCTCTAATCCAGCCAGAGCTTCACATATTCATTAAAAATGAGGACTTCATGGTTGCAATCTTGTTGCACAATTACAGAAAAGGTATAACATTTAGAGTCAAATTGCTGCAAGGTAAAAAATAATTTCTGTAGCCATGTGGCTCAACATGCAACAGATAATGCCTGTAGAGATTTCTAAATATGTAGCAAAATGCCTCTAAAAGTTATGCCTTTTGTGTAAACTGCACAACAGGATTTTAGCCTGTCTCTATGATCACAACTTTATTGGTTGAAAAGCACAATATTACATTTACTGAGTTATAATTACTAAAAATAAAATTGAACATATGTATTTTTCCCAATAGAACTAAGCCTAACCAGTAATAATTATAATATTTTCATTTGAAAGTAACATTTTCTCTGCTACTACTAATCCTTTCAGAAGTGAAATAGTCAAATGGGAAGTTGAATTTGAGATAAACATAGCCTTCTTAAATATTTTCTCTGACAAAAAGAAACAGTCTTTTTGTGAAGACTGTGAAGCTTCAAACTCCTGAATTCTTTCCTCTTCAGATAGTAAGTCCATTTTATCTTATTATTCTATTGAAAATATCCTATGACTACTCAGAATTAACCTTCAAAAAGTCCGATAGGATTTACTCCCAGATAAGTCTGTACAGCAAGGGAGGACATTTAAACTGTATGTACTAATGGATGACAAAGCTGGCCTTGGACTGGGTAGATATTACACGTTCACACATTTGGACATCACATACATCTACAAGCATAGCCTTTCTCCTAATCTCCCTCTGCTTGTCTCCTTACTCCATATTTTTATCAATATGAATAATTTCAGGTCCACCTCCAGGCCATGTTCAAATCTCTAAAGCCTTTAGAGTATGAGACCAACCATCTGTTTTCTCCTAGATCTTGACATAATCTTTAGCAACCGTCTTTGGCATCCTCCACGAAATGTGGCAATGTAGGTGGCCACCAAGTGGAGATCATTTCCTGTGTCTGTTTCTTAAATGCAAAATGCCAGTCCCAAGGTCATGTCCAAGAGTAAATAAAACAAAACAAAAGGACAACAAACAGTGTGGCACCTTAAAAACTAGCTGCTGTATTTTAATGTCCTGATGAAGTAGACTTGGTCCACGAAATCCAACATTAAAATACAGCAGTTAGTCTCTAAGTTGCCACAATATTTTTTGTTGTTTTGTTTTGTTTACTCTCTGATATGCTTGCACAGATTAACATGGCTATCACTTCAAAAGTTCCAGGGTCCTGGTCTTTTCAGCATGTATTGAATGCTTAGAAAAAACAACAACCAGGTTTTCAGATTTTGAAAATGTTTATTTGAGGACAAATTAATTATGCGTTACAAATTAATTATTAACTTGTAGAATAATACATTACCTATTCTGCTCCATAAATAATCTTCCCAGATGAATCATCAAAGTTGTATATAAAACCTCCATTCCTGACACTAACTATTTACTGTGGCAGGGCAGACACCTCACAAATCTCTTGCATTTGCTGTCTTTTCAAGGCTGAAGGAAAACATGAGAATTAACAGCCACCATGAAAGTAGCAATATGTTGACTATTTCCTACATAATGATTCAATGCCATGACTCTGCCAGGTCTAAATTTTATTACTCTTGTCTCTATTCTACAGAGGATATGGAATTAACAAGCTGAAGACTGGAGCTGGAGAGCTTTGTGTACTTTGTGTACTATCCAGATCCATCTGTGTTTTACTAGAATTTCCTGTGGTACATTCCAACAGTAAACGTATAGTGTTTGAGAAAATGCAGTGAAAACATGATGGGTATCCATTATGCAGGAAAAGAAATTTTGGGAGTCTGTATTGTCATATAGAAATATCAATTTTCAAGAGTGGCAACAGAATGGAGTGCATCTTGCCTTAGGAAACCATAGTTTTCAAGATTTACTATATCAATAAAATGTGCACATGCCACTTACACAATTCAGAGATGTGTACGTACAAGGAAGATGTACAGTTGAAAAACATACAGACATTCCATAAATCAATGAAAAAATACATTCAAAATATCTTTGTTAAAATAACACAATGTGTTCTTGTGTGTGTGTGTGTGTGTGTGTGTGTGTGTGTGTGTGCGCGCGCGTGTGTGTGTGTGCGTGTGCGTGCATGAGTGAGTGAGTGAGTGAGTGTGCATGCATGCGTCCATGTGCGTGAAAATGCATATACATTTCCATTCTGTTTCTATGTTGGGGAAACCCATAGAAAAATAAAACAGAATAAGAATCTTGATGAGATTTGGGGAGGCAGAGTAACATATCATCACATGTCTGCCCTTGATTGCTTTCCCTTGATGCCCAAAGATTCCATACTCCTATCTAACCTTTGCATTTTGCCTCCTATCACACACCATTGAGGTTCCTATAGAAAGCACGATTGAGCCAAGCAATGTACTTTGAGGATGTTTTAAACCAAAGTCACTTATACACCAGTTCTGAAGTAAGTACATCTAGATTTAGCAGGACTATATGGCTGAAAGCTATATCTAATTTCTGGAGTATTGTGACTCATATGTCGACAGTTAATCACAATATAATTGATTTTAAAAATCACACTGGAAAAAAGCAGTGAAGGAAATCTAAAAATTTGAGCTATGCCCAAGATCCTTATGTTTAATTTTATCTCCTATCAAATATATACAGTAATACCTCGGATAACGCTAAGACTTGGTTCCACATGTCTAGGTGTTATCCGATTTTTAGTGTTATCCGATCCATGTTAAAATCCTATGGGATGGATCGGATAACGTTAAAGCTCCGTAGAGATACCGTGTTTCCCCGAAAATAAGACACTGTCTTATATTTATTTTTCCTCAAGAAGACCCACTATGGCTTATTGTCAGGGGATGTCTTATTTTTATTACACCACTGGCTGGCCGTCTTCTTTACCGCTCTGTGCCGGGACGCTGCATAGCCACACCTATCACTATGTCTTATTTTCAGGGTATGGCTTATATTGTGCAACTTCTGAGAAATCCTGCTAGGGCTTATTTTATGGGTACAGTAAAACACCGGATAACGATTGGATTGGATAACGCTAAAATCGCATAACATTAAGTAATCTGGGGAGGAGAATTGGATCGAATAACGTTAAGGTCCTATGGGATGGATCGGATAACAACCGCTAAAGCCTGTGCGGTTACAATGTATCTCTATGGAGCTTTAACGTTATCCGATCCATCCCATAGGATTTTAACATGGATCAGATAACACTCAAAATTGGATAACACCAAGACTTGTGGAATCAAGTTTTAGCGTTATCCGGTGTTTTACTGTATGTCTTATTTTCAGGGAAACAGGGTACATTGTAACCGCACAGGCTTTAGCGGTTGTTATCCAATCCATCCCATAGGACCTTAACGTTATTCGATCCAGTTCTCCCCCCCCCCCCAGATTGCTTAACGTTATGCAATTTTAACGTTATCCGAGGTAAATGTTATCTGAGGTATTACTGTATTATCAAATGCAATACAGTAAATACTTGACTTACATATGCCCTGAGTTACATAAAATTCAACTTACATAATGATTTTGTGCTAAGACCATGTCCTATTTACATAAATGTCCCAATTTACATAAATCTGTGTAAGACGATTCCCTATGGATTTGCTTTGAGTTATTAAAAAAATCATTTTTCCTATGGGTTTGCTTCAAGTTACACAAAAAACAATTTCCCTATGGGTTTGCTTCAATTTACATTAAAAAAATCATTTTTCCTATGTGTTTGCTTCGAGTTACATAAAAAACTGATTTAAGCAAAAGCCTAAGGAAGTGACTTTTTATGTAAGTAGGGGTTTTACTGTACTGTGCTATTCAATCAATGAAACTGTGACTAGAGACATAGGCTGAAATCCTGATCTTCAATTTATGGCAAACTGGCAGATGTTACGCAGACTTTTTTTTTTTTTGAAGTGTGAATACTGGCTGATATTTCTTCACTAGATGCCTTTGAACTATGGTGCTAGAGAAGACTTTTTACAGTCCCTTGGACAACAAGGAGATCAAATCAGTCAATCCTAAAGGAAATCAACCCTGACTGCTTCTTGGAAGGACAAATACTAAAGCTGAAGCTCAAGAATTTTGGCCACCAAATGAGAAGAGGGGACTCACTGAAGAAGGCCCTGATGTTAGGAAAAATTGAAGGCAAAAGGAGAAGGGAGTGACAGAGGATGAGATTATTAGACAGCATGATTGATGCAGTGGGAGTAGATCTAGGCAGACTGCAGAGGATGGCAGGTAACAAAGGAGCCTGGCCTGCTGCACTCAATGGGGCTGCAAAGGGTCGGACTCAACTGTGAGAATGAACAACAAATTTTAACACTGACAAAAAGATTCTGCAGCAATGTCTCTAAATTGCTTGTTTATAACTGCCCCCTTTATTTATATTAAGAGTATCTAATTCTCTGATAAAAACCAAGATATTTAAAGCAAACACATAATAAATCTTACAATTCAATCTTAGTGTCTAGTATCTTGTTCTATAGGTCCTGGAATGATGATTTAATATATAAAAGGGGATCAGAAATCTGGTTAGGCAGATCATCCTGACTCTAAAAGAAAAGATGACACTAAGGTGGAAGGCTTTGTTCAGCTGCTATTCTGGCTAATGCCTGGGAGGGATATATTCTGTATTTGCCTCAGAACTATACTAACTGGACAATGAGATGTGAGTATCAGATAGACTAGTTTAGTGTCATTGTTTTCTAGGGTGTCTCTTAACTGATCTATCTTTAAGAATTATATTTTGTTATAAATGTTTTCAAATGTTCATTTGTAAACTTTTAAAACTTTTTTGCCTTTTTAAAAACTTTTATGCTTCTTTTAATAAAATATTTTTAAAAATCTTCAGCTATCTATGTTTCTGGTTCAGGAGATTTTGGTACTAAAATCAGGTCTTGCCTTCACCAGCTAACATGACTTTTTTTATTTGTGTGGGTGCAGTGGCAGCAAGGTGGGCACATTGACTCTAAGTACCCAGCCTTGTGGATTTTTGGGTTCCATGGAAGCACTGCTTAGTCTATGTAGACTAGAATGGTGGTAACATCTGGTGCTAGGTTAGTTCCATAGTCTTAACCAAAACTGACTCTCCCCTGGATTCTCCCACTTCAGTATCAGCCAGGTAGTCTGTCTGAGGAGCTAGAAAGGGAGCCACCACAAACCAAGCTAGCATTACACATCCTATATTCTCACAAAGAATAATAAAATGAGATTTTGCTGTCACATCAAAAGCAGGCACCTCAGGATTTGCACTGCTCTGTGTTACCCTTCACTATAGCACCATTGCCAAGTCCCAAGTTTTATTAACCACACTGGGCAGATGATGATCATTGTGGTTGACAGATCAGAAAGCACTACAACCAATGATGAGCAGAGTCAGGGGCAAAAGTGTTACACAGCTCTCTTCCTCTGCTAAGAAGGAAGGCAAGAGTGTGATGGTTAAAAGATATATATATATATAAAACAAAGAACACAAGGCATACCTAGAGGAAGACAGATAATATCAAAGACATACTGCAACAACAAATAACACTGGCTGAGGCAGCTAGAACTGGAATCTTGTATCTCCCGCAATACCTGGAGCGGTAAAAGAAGAAAACAGTAAAGCTATTCAGGGGCAGAGCCAGGTTGTTAAAAATAATGTCCTACTGTTCAAGTGTCACATGCCATTTGAGGGTTACTTAGATTTCTGAATTATCTGACCCACCAGATTTCTTGGATTATCTACTAGATAACTTCAATTACAGTTTTATTTCCACTTACTTTCTTATTAATGAAACCCTGCAGACAGTTTGGAGTTTGTTTTAAAAACTAGCATGTTTTGACAGAGTGACACAAAGTTATACATTACTGTTAAAAACAAATGGGCAGTGACCTAGTCATTAGGCATCTAGAAGAAACACTAGTTTAATTATTCAATTTAAAGATGCTTTCCACCTTCATTTGTTTTTTTCTTCATATTAGAAATAAAAGGTGACAAATAAACATTTGAAACAAAAATTCAAGTAGCACAAACAGTACCTGATTTGTTTGGAGGCTGGTTGATTTTGACAAAGAAAAGTTAGTGTTTTGAAATGCATGGTGAAATATTGAGTAACTAGTACACTAAACAGCATTTGGACATGTAAGAACGAGACCTGGATTCCATCATTTTGCTAAGGTTCTTAGCAAAATCAAAGGTCTTGCCCTTAGCTTCAGAATAGCAGTAACAGCAATAGAAGTAGCAGCCCACTAGCATTCTGCACTCCCATTCCATTATCCCATCCATGTCATGTAACAGGATTTGACATGTGCTACTGGAGAAAAAGTGGTAGTGTTACCAGTTATGCTATTTTTTAAACTTGTTGATCTTTCTGGAAACAGAAGACTGATATAAATATGCAGCTGTCAGGCAGAAGCAATTTCTCTAATAATAAGACAAAACTAAAGTTGATTTGGTCTTCCTGTTTTGCCAGGGATCTCTCCGCAAACTTTGCTTAAAATTACTTCATCCTGGAATTTGTAGATTGTTTCACTCAAAGAAATGTGTTCAAGAGCAAGAAACCAATCTGCGGGGAAAATTCTCTGGCACTCATTTGAGCCTGTCTCACAAACTTACATTTAAAATTCCACTGCTTCTTCCTCATAATCCAGTACAACAGCTGTGCAAAAGCAGAAAGATGTTCCACTGCCTGTGGCATCTGCCAAATGTGGGCTTTATCCCTTAAACATCAGCAACACATATCACAACCGCAAAGGTAACGAATCAATTGAAGGCAAGACACTGGCCCCCTCCTTCTTCCATTCATGCTTCTTCCAAAGTCGCTTGCAAATTGCGGCTTTGTAGTTTCTCTGCGATGGAGCAGTAGGACCCAGGGGTCTGCCACAGCTACCAATAGAAGCCCATACTCGGATCTATTTGTATGCAATGCTTTCTGCTCTGCGCATTAATGGTAATACAGATAACAGGTCTGAAAGAATTCTCTTCTGAAGAAGGATTTGATTTTCTGAGGTCCTGTCGTTGGGAAGAAATCCAGTTTCATCCCTCTTGTAGAGTGAAAAGTCTCTTGAACAGCTTTGTCTGCTGGAACTCAAGAAAAGGTCCCTCTTTTTGTGTGTGCTAAGGAAGAAAGTTGAAAAGACTGCCTGAATCATGGAGCTGCTAGTTTTCTGACATCCTCCTTATCTGAGAGGGTAAGTGGAGCTAGGTTTTTTAAAAAAATAAATCTCTAGATTATTTCATGCCTACAAGTGTCAGGGTTTTTTTCCAAATAAAATAGGGGGTGGTGGGAAGAGAAGACAAGGTCGGATTAGTTGCAGAGACCTTGGGTTTGAAACAAACCGGTGAGGGTTGGTGTGTCTCTGTCTATTTTTAATAAATGGAAGTGTGCCCAGAAGATGGATTCCTGGTACAAATCCAACAAGTTTCTCTGCAGGTCCTCTGAACGTCTATTGTCTCGCAATTTAGCACGGTTGTGTGTGGGATGGGGGGGGGGGCTGCGACCGATGTTGAGGAGGAAGTTGAAAAAGCATCCCCGGCGTGGGTTCAAAGACACTCGCCTTTTTTTTTAAAAAAAGGTGCACATTTCACGCCACATGGCATGGCATGGCAGCGAAGGGAGGGGCTGTCCATCTCCCGGGTAGGGTTTGGGAAAGCAACTTTGCAGTTGGGGAGGGAGGTGTTTCTGCGCCCCCCCCCCAATATATATATATATATATGCAAAACCAGGATTGGAAGGGCTTTTTCCGCTTCTGCGACGAACACTGGTAGAGTGTCATCATCATCTGAAAATCCGGTCGTGATTTTTTTTTTGGTGTGGTGTCCCTCTTCCTTCCCTCCCCCCCCCCCTTTCCGTGAGTGCAAGAAAGGGAAAGTCTCCTCCGCAGACCCCTAGCTTTGGGTGTAGCCTGCAAACCTATTAACTCTTTCCTTACGTTCCCCTCCAAAGGAAGGTTTCTCGTCATCCCTTTCTGGTCCCGGCACCCAACCCTGCCCTCCTTCCCATCTCCCTCTCCCCTTCTCTCCCACACACACACACACGGCTTGAGAGGGCAACTCCTTCGGAAGCCTCTTGCAGGTGGAGGAGCCGTGCCGGGTCTGCATTATTGATGAAAGGCTCCCTGCTGGTTCGGTGGCTGCTGCTGCTATCGGAAACAGCGTCTCTCGTCTCCCCCCCTCTCCCGCTCTCCTCTCCAAAGGCGTTGGAAGAGCTCCCTGAGAGGAGGCGCCAGGTTCCCCGCCGCCCGGACACAATGGGGAAAGAGCCCCCCTGCGGGCTGCCTCTTGGCTGCGAGGCGCAATGGCGCGGCGGGTGGGTGAGGCGTGGAAGGGGGGGAAGCCCGGCGCGCTAGAGAGTGACTGGCCGGCCTCTCGGCTAGCGCCGCAGCGGCTGGTTCTGCAGCAAGAGCTACCTTGCCTCGTCAACACTCCCACCCCCCCGCCCACATTGACCGCAACTCTCTGTCCTATGGGGGGGGGAGCAAGCGGGGAAGGAGGGGACGGCGTGGCCGGGCTCCCGAAAGGCCAAGGGCTGTGCCGCCCTGGCCTCCTCAGAAGGACCCTGACTAGGGCTTGCCCCTTCCCGCCGCCTCCTTCCCGCCATCCTCGTGAGGGGGAGAGGGGAAAAAAAGGTAAATACGCCGAGGCGTTTTTTGCTTCTGGTTTCCTCTCAGCGCCGCTCCAGCGCTGGCGGGGCTCTTCACACTTGCTGAGGGGCAGCAGCAGCCCGAACTGGCGGGCTTTTACTTGCGTGTAAACCTGCGTGGGCGCCTTCTATAGGTTCATTAAAAGCAAACCAGCGATGATGATGATGATGATTATCATTATTATAATTATCATTATTATTATTATCATTATTATTATTATTATTTATCATCATCATCATCGCTGGTTTGCTTTTAATGAACCTACAGAAGGCGCCCACGCAGGTTTACACGCAAGTAAGCCCGCCAGAGCTTTCACTTCTAGGAGTGACAAGGGCTTTGTGGGCCAGATGGACTGGCATCAGGGGCCGGATCTGACCCCTAGGCCGTAGTTTGGCCCCCCTGTCCTGTTTGGTCCTCCTTGGGGAGGGGGATTAGGCAATAGCCATAACTCCTTCTCTTATCTAACAGTTGGTTAATGAACTACCCATTGGCTGCTCAGGCATAATAATAATAATAATAATAATAATAATAATAATAATAATAATAATAATAATAATAATAATAATAATAATAATAATAATAATAATAATAATAATAATAATAATAATAATAATAATAAAACACGTCTCTTCAGGAGAGACAGGAGGTGTTACACCAAAAACAGCCAGAGGTCCTGGGGTGTGCGAGGTCTAACACAACCCACACGTCTGAATGGTCAAAGTGGAATGTGAGGGATTCAGAGGTGGAGTGACCTTGCACATGAGCATGGAGCATTGCTGTGCATGAAGGCAGAGAGTATCTGAGGTACAGCGAGCATGTAGTGTTTGCACCTGTGTGGGAAATGGAAAGTAGGGTTGGCTTGGCTTTGGAGTTTGTGGGCATGCGCGGTCCTGCATGGGGAACAGTGTTAAGTGCCAGACATTTTGCTGTTTCTGGGCAGCAAACTTCTCTTTCGCAGGAAACAAATCAAGGTGAATAGTGTTCAGGAAGGTTTTGGCAATGGAAGTAGGCACCTCTTACTTCAGGGGTGCCCAAACATTTCAGGCTGCGGGCTGGTCACATGATTCAGAGGGCCAGTCAATATGGCCCAGGGGCTGGATCTGGCTCCCAATGCCAATTCATCAGGCCCATTAAGCCCTCATCGTTCCAGAAGCGGAAGTAAAATGCGCCCATATGGGCATGTTTTACTTTCACTTCTGGGAGTGACAAGGGCTTTGTGGGCCAGATGGATTGGCATCAGGGGCCGGATCTGACCCCCAGGCTGTAGTTTGGCCCCCCTGCCCTGTTTGGTCCTCCTTGGGGAGGGGAATTAGGCAATAGCCATAACTCCTTCTCTTATCTAACAGTTGGTTAATGAACTACCCATTGGCTGCTCAGGCATGATATCTGAAGTCTGCTGCACCTGCTTTCTATTGCTTTGCTGGTAGGGTCATCTCAAAGAGTGCTGCAGGACAGTCATGCCGATTATCCCATCCCAGGCACTGCAGGCCCTTCATGGTTGACACTTTGCTCTAGATAATGCAGCTCAAAAATGTCACAGCCAGCTGTCACACCCTGGCAGCTCCCAATGCAGAGGCCAGACTGTGAGTTGCAGGTGAATTTCCCCTCACACACACATCTCCAACAAATCTGTTGTTTTGGGGAGGTGGGGGGAAAAGCATGTGCGAAGAAAACAAATGAGGTGTGTTCAATTATCCAATGCTGTTGCCATATGAATATGGAGTACTTTTTTATGAGATGCACTCTAGTATTGTGGGATTTGTGTGTGCTCTGACAAGCCATTTCACAAAATCCCATGAGAGGAAAGCAATAACATGCAGAAAATATTGCCATTTCCATTGTGCCACAGGCTTGTTTCACTTTATTTACTTTCTAAGAGAATAGAATTCTATATCCAAAGCCTCAGGTTGCCTTTGTGAGAAAGATTAGGCAACAACCTGAGGTGCTGTTGGAGCGTTTGTGGGTGTGTGTTTTTTAAGTACAGCACTGAAATGTCTTCCCAGGTTTTTACTTTAAGTAGAAAGCACTAAAGAAAACATTAATGTTATTTTTCCATTATGTGCTACATTTTAGTAACAGTATCTACACACACATACAAATAGGATGGAAGAAGCAGTTTCAGAATTATACTTGAGACTAAATTTGTAGCTCAATCATAGGTATGGGAGTCTTGGTTTCATTTCATGTTTTTAAGAACTTTTAGAGTTTTTAAATTTTTTTTAATTATTAGTATTTTATTGGATGGGTTTGGGTTCGTGGGTGTATTTTTATCTTGTAAGCCGCCCAGAGTCGGGTATCCCCGATTGGGGCGGGATAATAAATGGGAATAATAAATAAATAAATAAATAATCTGAAGTAAAACCTCTAGTCTGTTGATGAACAGAATTGTATCTCTTCTTTTCACAATATCACAAGCAGAATAGCTACCTGAAAGGTGATAAGCCACTCTGTCTTTTATAGCTGTCTATGGGTGTAACTACACTGCAAGGGAAATGCTAATTGGCTCACATTTCCTGACTGTTAAGTAGCATTCAGTTCTCTTGGACATAAGTGACCACACAGGCAGAGAAGAAAAATATGATTCTAATTGGAATTTTACTTGAAGCACCTGTAGGTGGCACAGTTCAAAGGAACTGCCTTAAGAAGGCTTTTATGTAAGTATTAAAGTCTACTGGCAGTTTGACAGATGGCTAGAAAGCTTTAACTTTTTGCTAGAAAAACATGTGCTCTTAAACTCTTAAATGTTTGTTTATACTGTTACAAAGCTACAAGAAATGATGCAGTTCTAACCACTTTCCACAATGATTACATTATCTCCTTGTGGGATGGAGAATTATGGCCAGTCTGGTATGCAAAAGAAATCCTTCTCTTCCCTCCTTCTTTCGAAAAGGACCTCTTCAGAAGGTCAAGGAGAGCAGCAGATGTGTTTTCTATATGGGAGCATTGGGGAAGGAGTGAACCCAGCTGTATGTTCATCTGATGCTTTTAGGCACTGCCTGGGTCCTGGGGATGGCATGTCAGCTGGCTTTTCAAAGAGACAGACAAACCCATTCATTCTTCTTTCTCTGCATGAAGGAAGAACTGTAGGAGTGGATATGACTTAAAGGAATTCAAGATGATGTAATAACTGGGTTCACATTAAGTACCTTATCTATTAAAGGAAGGGGATTACATCTGTCATGATTAGAGTTGCTACTCTGCTTAATAATAATTGCATACCAATTCCAATTTCTGATGGCATTTTCCAGGGTTTTCTAGATAAAGAGTACTCAGAAGAGGTATATAATTTCCTACTTCTGGGGATAATTTGAGACTGTGCAGTTTGCCTAGGCTGGCTCTTCTCCCAGAAGCCATAGTGGGGAATCAGATTCTTAACCTCTGGCTTCGCACCCAAATACCTAATTTATTGGATTGCCAGAAAGAGAAACAAGTGGTTCCTAGAGCAAATCAAGCCTGAGCTTTTTTTTTAGAAGGCAAGATTCTCTGGAAGAGACAATGCTGGGAAAGATGGAAAGCAGCAGTAAAAAAGGAAGACAAAATGTGAGATTAATTGCTTATCTAAGGGAAAACAGGCTATAATTTACAGGAACTGAGCATGGTTGTTGAGGGCAAGAATTTTTTGAGGATCTCTCATTTACAGGGTTGCTATAAGTTGGAGACAATTTGACAGCACGTAACAACAACTACCTAACTATGTTATCCTTTTAAAGCATATGCTAGTAGTTTTTCCCTTGTAAAATAATAGCTTCACTTACTGTTTTATCCAAATTACTGTTGAAGAAATAATAGTAGACCACCTTGTCCTGTTCAATGCTGCTTTCTCAAGCCAACAAAAGTTTTAATTTTGCTGATACAGTAATCTTATAGTTGATTCTTTTTCAGACAGCTTTCCAATTACAAAGCATCTCGTATAGATACCTCAAACATTTTTTGGTGCACCTTATGATGGATACCAACTTTAACCCAGACCTGCTGAGACTCAAATATGTGCCTTTGATCTGAGAAATAAGCAGATATTTTGGCAACTTCATGTTATCTGAAAAGTTAGCCAACTAGATAATCATTCCCCCTCCGCCCCAATATGTAGCTGTATTTTTGATTGTATACTGCACTATCTCTCTACAAAAACACAGTACATAAAATCTCTGTAAGAAACAATATTTTTCAAAAGCTATTAAGAAGGATCTGGGCCACACTACTACATTCACTAAGAACTACAACCTTGGACTATGCTACTATGCAAGCAGAAACACCAGCCAGGAGTGGGATAGCTTAACTCATGCAAAACATTAGATGGAGCACTCTAATCCTGCCCATCCTCTGTATGATTATATTTCATGTATTAATTTTTCCAAGGCTAAACATGCTGTTTCTTCACTCTTTCCTCATAAGGCTTTGTTTCCAGTCCCCTGATTATCCTTGTTGCCCTGCTCTGAACATATACCAGTTTGGTACTGGACACAGTACTCAAAATGAGGCCTAATCTACTGCAAAAAAAAAGAAAAGAAAAGAAAGAAAGAAAAAGTGAAACTAGTACTTCCTTTGTTAATGGAGCCTAAAATAGCACTGGTCATTTTTGCATCTGCATTGCACTATTGGCTCATATTAAGCTTGTAATGTTTGACAATTACAACATCCCTGCATTCAGAATTACAGAACTATGAATCCCTCATCTTGTAATTGTGCAACTGGTCCCAGATGCAGAACTTCACTCTCATCCTTGTTAAAGTTAATTCTGTTCTTTCCACTCCATTGTTTGAGCCTGAGGTTAACTTCCTTATCAGAATATGGGACACTTTGTCAAGATGCATTGTGTCTATAGTATTCGCACCATCTACCTGGGAGGTTATCCAATCAAAGAGTGAGATAAAATTAGTCAGGTAGGATTTGTTCTTGACAAACCTATGTTGGATTCTAGTTATTCCTGCATTTTTTATGGTACTTGCAGAGAGATTATTTTATAATCTGGTCCAGAAGGTTCTTTGGGAAGGTTCTCCCAGGTTCCTCCATTTTGAAGACAGGAATAACTTTAGCACTTCCCTAGTCATCTGACACTTCATCATCCTGCATGATTTCAAGAAAATAGACAATGGTTCTGAAAGTTCTTCAGTCAGTTCCTACAGCACTTTTGGATGTGGCCCCGAAAAATTTGAAGTCATTCAAGGTTATAAGGCATTCCTTGACTGTTTTTAAAACTAAAGCTGCAACTCTGTCCCCTCCACTTGTACAGTAATACCCCGGATAATGATTGCATTGGATAATGCTAGAATGGGATAACTATGCAAGTTTTTTGGAAAAAACTTGCATTGGATAACGATTCTTTAGCGTTATCCAAGGCAATGGTCTGTTGGGGGGTTGGGGTTGGGTAGAACTTCTATGCAAACTACCCCCCTACTGCAATTGCAGTAGGGTCAGGGGAAAGGCACACGCCTTTCCCCCGACCCTACTGCAGTCGCTGTGAATGTAGAAGGGGTGAGGAAATCCCCAGTGCTTCTTCATTCACAGTGCTTGTAGCTTGGAATGCAGGAAGGGGGGGAGAGGCACGATCTCTCATCTCTTTCTCCCCCACCTTCCTACACTCCAAGCTAGCGCTGTGCTGGAGGGGAATAACCACCCCACCCCATAAGGACAGTGATCCATTACTGCCCTTGCGGGGTGGGGTGGGTTTCACCCCACCCCACCCCACCCAGCACTAGCTTTAAAAGCAAAATGATCTACAGGAAAAGAGACATTGTCTCTTTTCCTGTGGATCATTTTGCTTTTTTTTAATTAATAATTTTATTATAGGTTTTCAAAGAAAAAAGAAAGATATATATAAAAAAGATCCTACAATCCCATGTTCATCAATGAAAAAAATCATACATGATACACATGATGTATAAAGAAAAAAAAATTAAAAATATACACCCACCTCCAGCGCTAGATTTTAAAACAAAAAGATCTGTGGAAAGATCTTTTCCTGTGGATCATTTTGCCGCCCTATTTTTGAAGTTCCCCCACCCTCCTGGAGTCTGCAACAAACTAAAACATCAGGATTTGAATTGGGTCTCCCGACCTCCCTGAAGTCGGCAAGGGGGGGGGGTGTCAGGGAGCCTGAAATGGTTAAAAAAATTCCAGGTTTTTTTACCCATTTTGGGCTCTCTGACCTCCCACCTGGCTCCAGGGAGGTCAGGAGACCCGATGTGCACTATTTTTGAAGTTCCCCCACCTCCCTGGAGGCTGTAGCAAGTCAAAATGTTGGGATTCGAATCCCGCGCTTTGGCTTGCTACAGCATCCAGGGAGGTGAGGAAACTTTGAAAAGTGTTTGGATCAGGTCCCCCAACCTCCCTAGAGCCGGCAGGATGTTTTTTTACCCATTTCAGGCTCTCTGACCCCTGCCAGCTGCAGGGAGGTTGGGGGACCCGATCCATATACCAACATTCTGGCTTACTTCAGCCTCCAGGGAAACAGGGCTTTTTTAAAACATTGTGCGATCAATGCATCGCACAACGTTAAAAACCAGATAACGACGAGACTTGTGGAACCAAGTCTCATCGTTATCTGAGGTACTAGTGTACTTCATATTTGCCTGGAAGTTTAAAAATTGAGAAAAGACCAAGCTAAGGCAGGAACTGAGTACTTCTGCCTTTTGTCATATGTCATTGTTTTTTCATCCCCATTGAGTATCTGGGAGACTATTTCTTTGTTTTGTCTTTTGCTACCCATGTACCTGAAAAATCTTTTTCTTTAATTTTTGTTTACTTTTAGCATCTCTTGCTAACCTGGCTCATTTTCAGCTTTTGCCTTCCTTGCACTTCTTTGCTACTTGTCTGTACTCTTCCTTTGTGGCATGGTCCTCCTTCTAATTCCTTATGTGCCTTTTTTTAAAAAAAAAATTAGATCCTCTCTGAGCTTTTTCTAATGCACAATCTCCACCCCTCCCCATCTTCCACTTTTTTCTTCTTGTAATTGTTTATAGGTATGCCTTTAGAATTTTCATTTTAAGATACTCCAACACTTTTTGACTCCTTTTCCTATTAGGATTTTCTGTCATATCATGGGTCCTTAATTATCATTGTTCTAAGTTAAAATCGGCTTTCCTAGTATCCAGCCTACACATGCGGCTATACTCTATTTTAAAATCAAGTAGAACATGGTCACTGTCACCCAGAGTTCCTCTTGCTGCCACTTATTCCACCATGTCATCTCTATTAGTTGAAATCAAGTTAAGCATAGCTAATTCTCTAGTATCTTCCTCTACTTTTTATAGGAAACAAATAATCAGCCACAGTAGTCTTGGAATGGCCTTGTATGGCAGAATTCCCCCCCCCCCCAGATATCAGGATAATTGAAGTCTCCCATTACTACTATACTATGTCTCACTGAAATTCTTGCAATTTGTTTTTCAAAGGTTTCATTTGCATCTTTTGCTTGCTTGGGTAATCATTAGTAGACTCCCAACTACCACATTCCTTTTTTTTTTTTTGGCCCAGTTAAACAAATCCAGGTGTGCTCAGTGAGACAACCAATCTTATCCAATTACATTTCTGTGCATGGATAAGTATTGTTCGCTTATACTGAGATTACATCTCCCTTTCTATTGTTTCTATTCTTTTTGAACAATTTATATTCTTCAGTTGCTGTATTCTGGTCACCAGATTCATTTCACCAAGTTTCAGTTACCCCATCAAGTCATATTTAACTTCCTAAACTAAAATTCTCAATTCTTATTTGTTTCTCATACTCCTGGAATTTGTGTCCATAATGATACTTGAGATTGTATTATTTGAGGTCTGATTTTCTTCCTGTATTTTTATGAAGATTAGTATCAGGCCTCATTAGAGTTGCTTAGTCTGTTCCTCTTATTGTACATAAGATGTATCTTTACCTCTGAGCTTTTGTCTCCCTCTTCTTTAAAAGCAACACCTGCTGAAATTTCCCTTTTAAAGCAACTTCTTCCTATTTTTTCTGGTGTTTAATAGAAAAGAAGGACCAAGACCCTATTATTGCCACTTTACTTGTAATTTTCAAAAAAAAAATGATTAAAGCAAAAAGGAATAGAGAAAGAAATGGGATGGGGGAGAGAAAATAAGAAAGGGGCTAATTATAAAAGATCAACACAATTTCAGGGCTGCAGTTCACCTAAGACTGCATTTTACAAATTAAAATCTTGTAATATACTCCCCAAATTGCCACTGTAATCCTTTTTACTCACCAGAAGATTAAAGAGATGTTCTTTTCTCTCTCTATTTAAGATTTTCCCACAAGATATGATCTACTCTTCTTGCACTCCATACATAGCTCATAAATATGCATAGTCCTAGGCCACCTTGGCATTCAAAGCCCTCATCCATTCCTATACCCATAGACTTCAAATGGTCTTGCTCTTCAATAACTCTATTTATTTACATGGGGGAAATGGAGTATAACAAATTTGGTTAACTCCTGGAAACCCCAAGGAGGTAGGGTTATTGGTACTTGTCCCTGTGGTGACTCAGTCTGGTCTGGGTCCCAAGTTAACTCCAGTGTTGCCACTGAGTTCATTAACTTCTCTCAAGGAGGGTCTTCATAAAGAAGCAGAGTCAGGGACTCAGAGGAGGGAAGACCCATAGCTCCTTTGTCACTGCCCAAACCTCAATAAAAGCAGTTGTTGTTGCTGGGGGAGACTCCACTGCTACTCCTTTTGCCTTTTCCACCTCCTGTGTCCATTTAACTCTATCTTTGTTCACTAATTGATTAGAGCTTGTTTCTGGCTATCCTAGGCCATTACTACCTGCACTTTCCTCTTCTCTGCAAAAGGATAGAGGACAGATGACTAAAAGTGGGCTGATTTATTTTCATAGAGATGAATTTACTATGTTATGCAATGTACAGCTAATAACTTCATTATAATTTGCAGAATATGCTGATGTTTGTCAACTGTTACTATAAATAGCATTCATATTTTATACTATCTTATAGCTCAAGTTCAGCTGAATGGCTGTTTTACTATTCTTCTGGATAGCTCTTCTTGTCCTGCTTCCTGTAACTCTTTGGCTTCTTATCAAGTCATTCAACCTGGACTCTTGACATGAAAACCATATGCTCTACTGATGAACTATGCAGTTCTGCTTAATTAAAAATGTAGATGAAAAACACCAGAAGGAAGGCTTGTTCCCTCAATTATACAAGAACATCTTATGCTTTTAAAATGCTTTAATTCATTTTCATCATTATTATTGGTCAATTCATTTAACTAAAATAGTTCCATAGGAAACATTCATTTTGGCTGCTTTGTATCTCTCCTATAGATTAATATGCTGTAGAATGGCACACATGCAATAAAACATCTGCTAATAGATAGTATTCTTCAACAGGTAGTAGCCACATTTTGTGCTTCAATATTTCATGATAAAATAGTAGGCATTGCAAGACAGCCTACATCAAGACATTACACATTAACAAGCAAATCAAGAAGGGAAAAAACTAGCCAATACCTACTTTAAAGTCAGCATGATACATTTTGTTGCACTGGTTGACATCTCCTGATACTTTTATAAAGAATGAACACACGTAATATTACTTTGATACATTTTTGTCAGACTTTTATAGTTTCAATGAATTGTTACTAAACTGTTCAAGAAATTTTCAAAGACATTGCAGAAAAGAAGCAGTGGATCAGACTTTTTCAGTGCATTTAGACAACAGTGTGAATGAGTGCATTTGGCATCCAAGCTCTAGCTGGGGTGGAATTGTGGATAGGAAAACTTGTCTACTACAGAAAAGTAAATACTTGGGTGGGGGAAGATATGAAGGTGTCACAGTCACCCTATGCAGAACAACATTTATCACATCTGTAATCTTTAAATTATGTGCAATCATTTCCCACAATATTTGTGTATTTTTAAATGAGCGAGCTGTGATACAGTGCACCCGGAGTTCAGAAAAAACTCAGGTGAGTTTGCTTATGAGTAAAAACATGAATAGGGCTGGAGTATCACCTTTAAACAGTTTCATTCTGTGACTAGCTCAGACACAACCTCAAAAATTGCATATGTTTCACTGAGACTTACTGTACATACTCAAGTATAAGCCAACCCGAATATAAAGTGAGGTACCTAATTTTGACCTGAGAAACTGGGAAAATATATTGACCTGAGTATAAGCCAAGGTGGAAAATGCAGCAGCTGCTAGTGAGTTTCAATAATTACTTCTACATGAAAACCTATCCCTGGCAGAAAAAAATCCCATAAGATCATGGCTGAAGCCATGATCCAGATCTAACCACTTCCTGACCCGGACAGGAAATAGTTCCTGACTTGCATAGGAAGTGGTTCCTGACTAGGATAGGAAGTGCAGATCTCCCACACAGCTGGGTAAATAGAGCAGATGAGTCAAGTATAAGCCACGTCTGCTTTTTTCAGTTTATAGGTAAAGGTAAAGGTTTCCCTTGCTCGAAAGCCAGTCGTATCCGACTCTAGGGGTCAGTGCTCATCTCTGTTTCTAAGCCGAAGAGCCAGCGCTGTCTGCTTCTGCAGATGTTTCCGTGGTCATGTGGCAGGCATGACTAGGCACCGGAGCACACGGAACGCTGTTACCTTCCCACCGAAGTGGTCCCTATTTATCTACTTGCAATTTCTTGCTTTCGAACTGCTAGGTTGGCAGGAGAGTATTTATTTCAGTTTATACATGACTATATATGGTACTTTATGGCAGGAATTGTATAAGAACATTCTCATATGACTTACAAAAGCTTTTCTTACAGGGGAAAATGTCCTTTAATTAAGGGACAGACAAACACAGAAAACCCTCCTGCCATTATAATCCTCTAAATTCTATTATTTATACAAATAACATTTCTTCAAGCAATGACTTGACATTTGAAATTAATTTGCTACTTGTAGAGATCCATAAAGAGGCAAAATTTCAAAATAATCCAGTAACAACTGTCAAAGGTATAGCAACCACATCTGCTCAGATCCATGAGATATAGACTCCAAATTCAAGGATCTACAACATGCATTTCTCAAACTAAAAACCCATCGAATAACTGGGGAAGATGAAAACCAAGAAGCAAATTGCTACAAGACAGATCCAGAAAAGAAAACAACCAAACACTACCAATTGTCATGTTCAGCCCCCAGCTGAAGCCTCTTGCATGCATAATACATGATCACCAATACATCCTTGACAACAATACTCCCAAGCCATTCACAGCAGACCTATACTTGCTTAAAGACAACTCCCAAATTTCAAGCAACTATTGACAGACAACAGACTACACAACAGTGCAGCGGTTGGGACCTAAAACCTGCTACAAATCCAGATGCCAGCTATGCCCCACATTTATTCTGGCAACACAATTATGGGACCTAGCATTGCCACATGCAACATCAAGGATACTTGTTCTTCTGCCAATGTGATTTATGCCATCTCTTGCCAACAATGCCCCTTTGCACTCTACATAGGACAAACAGGACAATCTCTGGGCAAAACAGTTAATGGAATATATCAGACATTAGGATGGTGATACACAGAAACCTGTTTTAAATCATTTCAGTTTCCCTGGATGCTCTGCACAAGATTTGAAAGTTGTCATTCTGGAACAGAAAAATTACAGGTCAAGGATCCAGGGAGAGATAACAGAAATGAAACAGATACACATGCTGGATATCCATCTCAGTGTTCTAAATATTAATCAAGGCTTTCAGGGACATTCTCAGATTTCAAATACCACATGTATGCTGTAATTTCCCATACCAGCTTTACAGAAAAAACTTTAGAAGTATGGTCAATGATTCTTATCCATCAACACATGCTATCTATAGTTTGAGGCCACCTCACAGAAGAAAGGAATTATTGCATCCTAGGCCACTTCACACCGCTGTCAATTTTTATACAACATAATCTGTAAATTCTAAAGGCTACACTGAAAAGTAAAATCATTATCAATTGTGCAATGCCACAATGATTTTTTTGCACCTATCTACTAACTATTTAACAGTTCACAGAACCAAACTTCATAGAAATATATCTGAGTAACAACCATAGATCTTTGGTTATTACCTGGTATAAAAAGCCACCCTGATTTTCAGTTAACCAACTATTGTTCACCACAGTATCCTGACCAGATCATGGGGCCATGTATAAATTATTCTCATGAAGTTTCACTCTTATGTCTGAAGAAATGGACTTAATCATCTAAATCTAACATTAAAATTTAGCCATTAATCTTTAAGGTGTCACAATATTTTTATTTTTTCCCTTTGTTTTGTTTTTTCCTTTGTTTTGCTTCCTTTGTTTTGTTTTTCCTTTGTTTTGTTTGAGCACTTTTTAAAGTGCTCAAAGCTGGCATATAAGCAAGATTCCTATAACAATGCAGTAAGTTCAAGAAAATGAAGCAATACAAGACCAACACATGATGGTGTGTCACTGCTAAGTCCTTAGTGCTACTGGAGGGGTGGGGGTAAAAAATCAAGGCAAAATGTAGGCATGTAGAGCATAAGGAAGCATAATTCATGCCATCACTCCTGAACAAATTTATTTAGGTCTTAGTTTCTATTTTCCTGGTTCTGTGGAACAAGAGCTAACATGAGATTACTTTTATTCAGGTCTAAAACTGCCAAGTTGTACTGGTGAACTTGCCATACAAAACTGGATTTGAAATGTAGCATCATAGCTGTCTCAGTTTGCCAGTTCAACAGTAGGTCTGTACAGCTTCTTCATTAGGAAAAAGAAATGTTCCTTGCACCATATGTGTTTTTTCATGTTCATCAATAGATGTTGCTTGTACAGTAATACCTCGGATAGCGGTTAAAACTTTGTTCCACGAGTTTTAACGTTATACAATTTTTAACATTGTGTGATACATACATCACACAACGTTAAAATCCTATGGGATTAATCACATAATGTTACATTCCATAGAGATACACTGTAACCAGCATAGACTTCAGTGAACATTATATGATACATCCCTTAGGGTTTTAACATTGTGTGGTGCAATCCCCCCCCCCGCCCCAGATTCCTTAATGTTATGCAATTTTAATGTTTTGTAGTGCAAACGTTATCTGAGATATTACTGTATTTCATCTTGTATTTGTTTTCTTTTGGCAATTTTGCAGCCATCTTTGGCATAGCCAAATAAGTTGCTACTTTAATAATAAGTTTGTCTGCTTCTCCCATTGTAGTAAGACATTTGGTGAGGGGGCATAAAAATCCTCCCTAATTTGCCTTGCATAGAGGCAGATAACATTAATTTTCAAACTTTATCCATGAGAAGCTGAAGCCAGTATTTCTTTTTGTTTGTTAACAGTGCATTTGAATTGATTTTGGTTCTTTAGGTATTGGTTGATACAATTTCAGTAACTGTCACGGATCTGTAGCAAGATGGTTGATGGTTGATTTTGTTTCTGCATACATACTTGATCAAGTGTTTGTACAATGTTATGCTAGAAATTTATAACTGGGCTTGGGCATTTTTTTCATTCTGAATCAATAGTTTTCAATTCAACTAAAGTTCCCAGATCTGCTGAGAAATGCCATAGGCACATGGCAGTTTTGACTAAGGCTGCTAAATGATGAAAAACCAAATGAGAAATAATTATAAATAGATGATGATGACAATGATATAAAGTATGAACTTTTCAAGGTTTTCTAGATAGAGAATACACAGAAGTGGAACCCATTTATCATTTCTCCTATATTTCTGGAGCAGTCCCATAATCAAAGATCTGTGTGATCCTTAGACAATACAGATCCAGGAGAAAGGAGATACCTTTATTGGATTGGTAAAAAATATATTAAAAATTATGTAAGCTTTGTATATGCAACTCAAACGGTAATTACTGTATTTCGCTTTCCATGCTAACAGTATTTCCAAGCAACAGATGATATTGCAAATCTTTTACAGTGCTACAGGGATATGAAAAATCTTAGCATGGTTGAGCAGCAAATGTTGGAAAATAATTGGCTCTGTAGGTTAAGCTTACATGAATATAAAAGGTTTGTAGGGGAAATTGGTTGATAACATACATTATCATAATACAGTCCAACCTTGCATAACGAGTGTTTCGCTTAGCGAAAAACTCGCATAATGAGCAAGTTTTTTGCTAAGTGGTCTGACTCTCATAACGAATTTTTCGCTATGCGAGCCGGACTTTTCCCTATGGAAAAACTCGCATAATGAGCGTTTCTATGGGGGAAACTCGTATAGCAAAATTTTTTTGCTATACGAGTTTTCCCCCTTCAAATGCTCTTTATGTGAGTTTTTCCATAGGGAAAGTCTGACTCGCATGGCGAAAAACTCACATAGCGAGCAGCCTCGCAGAACGAATTAAATTCATTATGCGAGGTATGACTGTAAATAGTTTTTGTTCATCCTGTAAATTCTTGATTTCTAGGCAAAAGCTTAAATTAGATATGTATGTGTACTTTTGTGTGTGTTTTGCTGGAAGTGGAAAAAAAAACAGAAAGGAAAATTGTGTTTGCTAATGTCAACCAGATATACAATATGCAGAAATATGCAGAAATTTCTACAATACTTTAACCCAGGGGTCCCCAAACTTTTAAAGCCAGGGACCAGTTCACACTACCTCAGACTGTTGAGTGGCTGGACTGGTGGTCCCCCCACTGCTACTCCTGCTAGTGACCACCACAAGCCCACCCCACTCCCCCCACTACCTATAGCAGTGACCACCACAAGCCCAGCATACTAATCTCCACCAATGCTACCACTGGCAACCACCCTGAGCCCACCACACTACCCTCACTGCTGCCACTAGTAACCACCCTGAGCCCACCACACTACCACAACCACCACCCTGAGCCCCCACACTCACCCCCCCTTCCCTACTTACCAGCCTGGAGGAGCTGCATGGTGTTGGTGAAGGAGGGTTCCAGGCTATCCTTGGCCATGAGCTCAGACAGGAAATGCCATGCTAGGCCACCCACAGCTGTCAGAAAAGCCACGCTCAGCCAGAGTAGCTGCTGGGAAAGTTGTGCTCAGCCAGAGTGACCACCAGAAAGCTGGCTTGGCCAGATGGGCTGCTGCTTCTGCTGCCATCTCAATCCTTGTCCCTTCCACTTGGCTTGGTGTGTCCCAAACAGCCCTCCATAGCAGGGCAGATGTCATAAGTCTGTAGTTTGGGGTCCCCTGGTTTAAATCTTCATTCCTATATGCTGACAAAAGTTAAGATTCTTGAGATTGCCATTTATGGTTTTTTCTTAATAGCAAGGAAGCAAGATTGCAGTGTTGTAGCAAGTTTAGCTCTTGTTTAGTTAAGGTAGATCAAAGTTTTCATGTTTTCTCTTCCACAGAAATGAACAGTGAGATATTGCCAGCTTTCTTAACATTGTGCCTTCCTTATGTGTTCCATTGCAACTTTCACCATTCACAAAAGGTGAATGGCCTACCAAGTTTTTATCCAATACATCCAATGCAAATCAGATGCAGAAATTATTATTTTGCCTCTGTTAAGATAAAATAATAATAAAGTAGGTAAATACTAAAGACAGATACATCCAATGAAAATATTTTGCTAAGAACAGATAAGCAAATTTTTCTTTGTAAGGAATTTTTGTAAAAATTAGTATATCTCATGAATATATTATTTCATTTATGATAGTTTAGCCTCAAGAACTAATTTACTTGCTAAATTGTTTTGTAGGCAATTCCAATACATACGGAATCAAATTTCATAGTTAAAAAGTTAATTCATTTAGTCTTTGTAATGGATACTGTGAATAATTTATGTCATTTATTTTTGACACCTTGTGAATAAAAATCTTATGTATTTATTATCAGAAATATGTCACACTGAATTTGGCCCCCAAGTGTGGGGGTTAGGATTCCAACATGAAAGGCTAAATAAATGTTTAACAAATCTCTTTTTTGTTTCATTCATCATTTTCTTTTTCTTTCTTTTTTTTATAAAGCCTGGTCTTGGGCTTCAGTTTAGTTAATGTATTGGGAGTTAGTAGCACAATCAAAGAAATTATACACAAGAAGCTACCATTAGGATAAAATATAGAGAAACATAATGGTTCTAACTTCCCCCTCACCTTCTGCACTAGGAGAGCACCCACACTCCTATCTCACTCTCTCTCACGAAACAATGTTTAGCAGCTTCTTCTGGGGGGAGCTCAACCAGCAATACTGCTAGAAAAGGAATGATTGGAAGAAAAAATCACTTATTTTAGGCAGTTCTTTTGAACTCTGCCACCTACAGGCACTTCAAAAAAATCATTGAGAGCTTTCTTGATTCAGGATTACTTCAGCATGCCTGAAGAAGTGATCCTGAATCAAGAAAGCTCTCAATGATTTTTTTTTTGTTTAGTGATAATAATTTAAAAATGGTATTGCCTTCTTATTCTACATTCAAATAAAAGTGCATCTAGAAGGGATTTTTTACATCTGTGTGAGCACTTAAATTGAAGAGGGCTGAATCCTCTGATATGATTTTATAACAAAAGAATGCAAGTTAATGCAAGTTCCCTCTCTATGTAGTCACATCCTCAAGGTGGATGATTAAACTGGTCGGCCTTTAACATCTATGTTTAGCTATTAAATTTGTGGTTTCAAAAGATGGTATATTTATTACTGATGAGACACAGAAATAGGCCCTGAAAGATAAAATATTTTTACAGCAATTATTGAGAAAATTTCTCTCATACAGTCTCTTTATTCTTCTGAAAATCCTATCTACCATTGATTAGCATTTTAGCATAGTAGTAATACAAATAATTTTGGAAATTCAGTGGTTCTCCAGATCCTCTATTAACCTCCACTGCTCATCTAGAACTGGTTTTAGTGGTGGGCAGGCTGAGGTGTAGCTAAGCCTAGTGGCAAAAGTGGAGATACAAGGGAAAGTAACCAGTTACTGCCTGAGATCCAGTAAATTGCAATTAAAATAGGCCCATTAAATTAATGGCATTTACAGAGGAATGGACTCACCAAATCCCCACTGATTAAATTGTTTTACTCTAATTGTGTCTTACTATTGGATTACAGACACTAAATGGTAAAGAATTGTCTTTTGTCTTGTCTTATCCATTCAGCCAATCATTTTATGAAACAAATTTCTTGCTGTTCTTAAAGAAAAAACCTGCAGGCATGAGCTTTTTAGCATAAATTTGATAACAATGATATATTTGAACGGATGATACTTATAGAGTACAGAAGTTGCTGGGACTGCAAAGGTTCTTATGGAGGAGGATAGTATCTAATGAGTGAAGTAAAGAAGACTGTGGGTGAATCAGCTTTCTGTATGAAGAAAGAGAAAACTAAAACCAATTTTAAACTATCATGTGTTCTCCCAGAAACAGAATGGAGGAAAATGAGTTAAAATGTCTGCTAATATCATTCAGACCTAAATTAACATATTTTCCTTAAATATCTATTCCAGTTTTCTATGACAGTCTAATTAGTTGTAGCCATGCAACCTTAAGCATGGTTTCTCATCAGGACCATTTTCTCACAATTTTGGACACCGTTATTTAAAGAGTATGCTATAAGTCATAGCTTTATGAGTTGATTTAAAGATAATGATGGGTAAAACAAAAAGAGACACGTTTATATAGTTAGGAAATGGAAGAATTGCTGTGAGTAATTACATTATCTATATTGACAAAATGAAACAATTTTTTATTAAATTTCTCTGCCTTCCCTAATCTGATGTGCATGAATATATGTGGCATTCAATTACTTCATCTACATTTCTAGTCTGTACTAGAGGCTTTATTGATTGAGTTCAATTAATGTATGCCACTAAGTAAATTAACATAACACCTGAGGTATAATTCTCTAGTGGATCATATCCACTGACATCTCACCATCCCTGGTGTTTTAATTCTGGTTGAGAATATTGCTGGGAGGTACAGTGTTTTTAGTCTGCATGTGAACATTGTCCATGTGTAATGACAGGTCATTTGCCACAAACCCATGTTTCGCTGCAGAGTTGTCTATTTAAGTGACATCTCATCGATGCTAATTCAATTAGACTGGAAACACTGAGATACATTTTACTTTTTTCTTATTTAAATTTTATTTTCCATTTCTAACAGTCATTATAACCTGTTCTTTTATGAAGCATCATGAACAAAAATGAAACATCATTATTAAAATGCAAATATCATCTTGATTTTTTTCTGTTTTAATTTGTCCTCAATTCAAAATCTTTTAGGGTTGGTTTCTCAGCATAGCTTTTCTTTAAGAATCCATGTGTTTCTATGGAGGCTACATAGAATTTTTATAAAGCACTGCAGTAAAACCATATTTATTTTCCGTGCATTTCTAATGATTCCAAGACATGACATAATCAATAAAACTAATTTAAAGGATTGTGGAACAGTCCAAAAACTTAAAATATTTTTAAACACTTCAAAAAACAGTTAAGAACATTTCAAATTAACCAGTAGCCAACTATTTGAAACACTGGAGACCAAGTAATATTCCCAGAAGGTTTCAAACGTGCAGGTGAGTAGCAAGGCTGTAGCCAGCAGCCTACCCTGAGTTAGCAGTTTGCCCACCCTCAAACTCCTGGCTGCTTATGTATATGACATATATATTTGACATTGCTGCCCATACTGAAAAAAATATTCACCCACCCACATCTAGACTCCTGGATATGGCCCTGAGTAGGCAGATTTTAACTCATCAGACCAAGGGGAAGACATTCCACAAATGGGCTACTAGACCTAAGTAGCCTCTCTCCTGAGATTCTATGTAGTTTACCGCTCTGTTGGAGCATAAAAGATCCCTGCTAGCAGATCTTAATAGTTTGGTAGATATGTCTCAGGAGAGGTGCTCCCTCAAATATCTAGGTCCAAGACTGTTTAGCTCACTGAAAGTCATTAACAACACCTTGAACTTAAGACTGAAAGCATATTGATAATCGGTGCAGTTCCTTTAAAACAGAAGCTTGTGGCTTTTGTGCATTGTTTCTACAACCAGTTTTAACTGTTCAATATATTTCTAGCAGCAGCCTCCATGCCACATTAAATGGACGCCCTACATAACACATGTTGAGGTAATTCAAGTGAAAAAGTTTGAACACATTAACTAAATTTACAAGGTTATTTCCTGTTTCTGAAAGGTCCTATGGTAAGCCTCAGTGGTGTGCAGTGCCTCGAGCCAGTGTTTATCAACTAGCTAGTCAATAAACACTGGTTCGAGATACTGTACTGAACACCACTGAGGCCAACTGAGCCTCTGGTTTAGTAACAGATTTGACAGAATTGCATCAAAGCGATGCATTTGCTCCTTTAGGGAAAGTACATCTCCATCCAGGTTACTCATCCATTTCCTGAGCCTGGGAACCACCAGGATACAGAACAAAAACCCCTCACTGTCACTCACTGTAGCCAACCATGCTGGTAGAAGTGAAATTCTTTTGTTATTGTGCCTATAGGGTTGTCGGCTGCTACTTATATCCAAGTACTGTATACATTTTTCTCCCTGGAAATTGAAAGAAGACTGACATACAGGAAAAATATCACTGGCATGAATTTGTTTAAGGTGGATCCCAGCTTGCCATGAAGTGGCCCACACACTGTGATCACGGAACCATCTCCTGCAGCACGTATGAAATGAGACATGCAGGATTTAACACTGGGGCTGCAATGGACTGCTGCAGCCTTGAGAATATTAACAAGGTGTACCTTCAAAGCCAGTCCATCTGGCATGGCCTCTTCTGCCTCCATGATAGCTGGGAATCAATTCTTCCACCAATCATTTTGCCTTTGGCAATTAAGAGATCTAAGACAATCAAATAGATAAGAGTCACCTTTTCACTTCCCAAAGCAGGACATGCAGTTAAGGGTGAAAAGGGCTGTTTTGCTTTCAGATCAAGGAGTGAGGTGGATTTCTCCAATTTCATGCAATCTTCCAAGTACATACTACGTTGCCCAGTCACATCACTGTTAAGTGTCATACCATAAAAAGAGGTAGCCATATTAGTCTTTTGTTCAGCATGCACAATCAAATGTATCAATTTGACATTGCTTTTGTCTAGCTTCCGCCAGTGTGATTACCTGATCTGATGCAAAGGAACACTTGGGGGTGTCATTTCATCTCATACAAGTGTCCATAGTCTCCAAACTGGTTTTTTTAAAGATGCAACTCAGAGCTGAAACACAGTATGTATGGACACTTAGCAGAAATAAAAAATTAAAGAGGTGGAAATTGCCAGTTAGCATCTTACTGCAACATCTGCTGTTGGAGCTCTATGAAAATAGAGCTCTCAGCCACTGCTTAGTCTTGCAAATTGTTCTACAGCAGTTTCACCCAGGGAAACCCAATTTGATACATTGTGAATCAAACTGTATTTTCCCAACTGTATAGTTCTACCATATTGCAGGGGTGGCCAAACTTGTTGTTCGAGCTTTTCTTGGACATTAATTCCCGAAGCCCAAGTCAGTACACCTGCTGATCAGGGCTTCTGGGAATTGAAATCAAAGAATACTTGGAGCACCAATGTTGGCCACCCCTCCCTTAATGGATTTGTCTCAATATGAACATTCATGGAAAACAATTGCTGTTGGTAGGAATGAAGTAAAATGTAATCCATGAAAGTTCACACCAGGAGTTCTCAACCTTTTCAAGTCAGGGGCCATGTCAGGCTCCCTCAAATAGTTAGTGGGCCAAACTGGTGCTCCAGCCACAGCTGCCAAAATCAGCAGTGGGCTCATTTATGGCTGTTGTAAACACATAAATGAGTCCACAGCTGTCTTAAATGCATTTACAACAGCCATAAATGAGTCCATGGCTGATTCCAATGGCATCTGTATTTGGTCCTGTGGGCTGTAGGTTGAGAACTCCTGGCTTACACTAAGCTGCTAGATGTAGTTAAAGGTAAAGGTCACCATTCCCTGAAAGCAAGTCTTATCCAACTCCAGGCTCATCTCTGTTTATAGCTGAAGAGCCAGCACTGTCTGTGTCTGCAGACATTTCTGTGGACATTTGGCAGGCATGCCTAGACACTGGAGTCCACAGAACGCTGTTTACCTTCCTACTGAAGTGGTCCCTATTTATCTACTTGCAATTTCTTGCTTTCAAACTGCTAGGTTGGCAAGAGCTGGGACAGAGACGGGAGCTCATTCCATCATGCAATACTCAGGTATTGAACTGATGACCTGCCTTCCAGTCAGTGTCTTAACCACTTGAGCCACTGCAGTCCAGTATATGTAACTACACAGTGGGTAAAGTGTGGTTTGATCTTCTGTGGTTCACAGTTTATTAAGCTCTTTTGTGTGAGAAAGTAGATTGTGATCCACAAAATATTATAGTTATGCAGAAATAAATCTGTCCAAACTCATTTGCTTTTATTTTAATTGTCTTTGCCCCAAAAGTGAGTTTTGCAAAGGGTGCAAGGCAGTCTCTTTTAAGATTACAAATACAATTTCCTGGACACACCTAGCCAATTATTTCTTATCATCCAATATGTGTAAGAATTGAGCTTTCATGTCTGCATGTCTTCTCTGTATTGGGAAGCCACAATGACTGAAACTGATCCAAAGACCAAGTACTCTTGGTGCTTGGGACATTATCCTAGATGCTGAAGTAATTGTAGTATTCATCTAAATCAGTGTTTCCCAACATTTGGTTATTGGACTTCAATTCCCAGAAGCCTAAATCAATTTCCCAAAGCACTGATCAGCCAATGTATTGACTTAGGCTTTGGGAAATTGAAGTCCCCGTGTGGGGTATGAGCCCCATTTTGGGAACGACTGGTCTAAATGGATGCATGGGTATTACTTCTTGAATTGCCTAGCAAATTTGTCATAATTTCAACTGTGGATCCTATTCCCAGCCCCTCTGGATTGGAACTGAGTAAACTCTTTCCAATCCAAAACAAGTCAACTGTGAGACAGTTTGAGGATGCTACAGAGGTGAAAAAGAATTCAGAGCTTTTCGGCCAAAGAGAAATTTGTTAGGGCTTTATCTATTTCTTCTAAACTGGTACAGAAAAATATTTTCAGATATTTTAAATGATTTATATTGTGGTATTTTTTTTACCACTGAAGCATGTGTTGCTTTGATATGTCTAGTAATTTTGTACTAAATCTTTACATAGATTTTGTCCAATATTTCCCAAGCCATTACCTTCAAGATGTTTTGGACTAGAGCTCATCTTTACCTAGCAAACAAGGATGAGATAACATTTTGCTGAAGGTTTGGGGGTGTAATTTGTGGGGTGTATTTGTATGTCTGTTTTTTGTTAAAGTTTTGGTTTATATAGTGGTGGTGGTAGTGGTTTGCATTTAACAAACTTTATAATGAAGTATACTAAATTATCCAGTACAGTATCCATTGTGGTGTAGTGGATAGAATAATGGACTAAGGCTCAGGAGACTTGAGTTCAATTTGCTGGCTTTGTCATGGAAACACACTGTTGTGTGGAACTGGTGAACTCATTCATTAAAGATCTCAATTACAGTACCTTGAAAATCTTATTAGGGTCACTAAAAGACAGTTCTGACTTGAAGGTACATAACAACAACAAAATGGTCAGATTCCTAATTGTTTCAGTTTCTGGTTATTGAGGTGATTAAACTGCCTCTGCCTCTACTGCCATAGCTGTGTCAGATTAAGATTCATTAGGCTGGTTTTTCTAGCAGTTTCTATCACATGCTATGATATTCCATGGTCAACCAAAGCTTAAGGCATGTTGCAGTTTCTTAGCTGGTATAGGTTGGAGCTATTAAAGTGCATTTAGCCAGATGTCTCTTTCATCATCTTCTCTCTCCTTTTTCCAACTGTCCCTATCTTACTACCTTCTCCTTCCCTTTCATATCCTGAGGAAGTTATTTCTCCCTTCTAACCCTTTGGCCTCACTTCTTCCAGAACATTCTATGTCCTCTGGGCTCTCAAAGGAATCTCTTCCTGTCCCTTTTTTCATCTACCACATCCATCAGCAATTCTGACAGGGTTGGAAGCTTTCTTGTCCATGGCATGGCCATGGGTAGGATCTGGAAGGCTTGGGGACATCCTGATCCTGTGACTTTCAAGACCTCCTCACATATAGAAATTAGCATTAAAAGTCTGTATGAAGTTACTTAGAAGACATTGATGTAAAAACAACCATTAACAGTTTATGCATCATGAAACCTAAACATAACAAGTGTATTATTCTTGAACAATCTTATGTGTTTTTTATTTTTATTTTTTTAAATTTTATTACATTTTTCAAACAACATAACAATACATTAATTTCAAAAAAGGCAAAACTGTTAGTTTTCACATTATCTCATCTATGTATGAAGTAAAAAAGAGGGGGGGGAAAGCAAACACTTACATTACATTACAGGACTAACAATCTACTACTAATATTATAAAATTAAAAGGAAAAAAGGATTTCTTGTATAAACACATCTAATTGCTTAATTTGTATCAATCACCCTTGTGATATTTACATTGCCAAGGAGATAGTGGGGGATCAACTTCTTTCTAATTCCAAAAACTCCTTTGATCTGGTGCTGGTCTCCCTTCTTCCCCGTTTAGTGTCACCTCCACAAATGGGTTCCAAATTTTTGAAAATTTGTTTTCTTGGACTAATCCTTTTGCCACATTCAGCTCCCACATTAACTTATCATTTAAAGCGAGCCCCCACATCTCTTTGTACCAATCTTCAATCTTTAATTTTATATCATTTTTCCAGTTTCTTGCTATACATTGTCTTGCTGTTGTTAACGTTATAGATATCAGTTCTCTTTTATCTTCATCCACTTTTATGTGTTTTTTAGAAGTTGTTCAGAGTGTGTCTGCTTTTGCAGAATTTGGGATGTAGAGAGGATAGAAAAACAAAAGGCAGGGGAATAGCCACAAAGAATGAACCTCACTATGTGGTTTCATGATTTACAATTTGCTAGTGGAAAGACAACAGACACTAAGTGATCTTTCAGAGATAAAAGGAAATAAATATTTATGGGTTAGAGAAAACCAAAAGTCAGTTCAAAAACCATAATCTGACCCAGATATTAGATTCCTACAATGCTTCTTGAGAGCCAGTGCCTGTATAATGTCCACAACCATGCCTCAGTATCAGTAAATATTTAGAAAATAAAATGTGTAAAAAATAGTCAAACTTTTTACTGGTTTTGAAGGAGAATTTGAATGTGTTTGCATCCAGATATTGAAGATAATATTGGCTTTATTCTCATTGTTAATTGGTGTTTTAGGGCAGGGGTCAGCAAACTTGGCTCTCCAGGTGTTCTTGGACTTCAATTCCCAGAAGCCCTGATCAGCAAGTGTACTGACTTGAGCTTCTGGGAATTGAAGTCCAAGAACACCTGGAGAGCCAAGTTTGCTGACCCCTGTTTTAGGGGAAAAGCAATTTTATTAGAGTTAAGCTCCACCAAAATGTTAATCAGTATGACAGAATTGTTACAAAAGTATTATCACAATGGACATACAGTAATTTAAGGAAATCATCCTGAGTTAAGACATAATTTTTCCTTTGAGCATTCACAAAGGCAAACATAGGATGGATATTATAAGTATATTTCCCCACCCTAGTCCCATGTTTTATTCTTCACCTTGTAGAGATTCTGCAGACCTTATTTCAGCACCTATTAAAAATGTAGATTATGTTCTCCAAGTTCAACTGCATCCCAAATTTTTGCACAGTTACATATTTTCTTATGGAATTATTTTAACCACATGGTTAAGGGAAAATATTTTCAGGAATGTTTCTAGAACCTGCTACTATTAGATAATGGAGACATGGATATGTTTTTAGGTAATTATGATATACTTACTTCTGGATGCTGTTCATTCAAAGCAATTGTATCTAATTTGTTATAGATTTACCTTATGTGTTTATTTCAAAAATCCAAATATAGTTTTGGATTTCTAAACTGTAACATACAGTAGTTCAGCAAAGCTGTTCTCTGCAGAGACAGACACAGTGAAAATATGGTGCTGTTTTTGGAACAAGGCAATAAAAGTACAGTAGTACTCCGGATAACGTTATGACTTGGTTCCACAAGTCATGTCGTTATCCGGTTTTTAGCGTTGTCCGATGCATGCATTGAACAACGTTAAAAAAAAAAAAGCCCTGACGTCAGGGACAAACCACTTGGTTTGTCCCTGAAGTCAAACTGACCCCAGGCTAGTGATTGCTAGCCTAGGGTCAGCTTGACTTCGGGGGCAAACCAAGCGGTTTGTCCCTGAGGTCATTCACAGCCCGGATGGGGTTCAAAAGAAGCCTAGGGCAGCCCAGCGGGGATGCGCTAGGCTTCTTCCGAACCCCATCTGGGCTGTGCCTCTTTCTCCCATGCTACTGGTCCCTTAGCAAGTGCTAAGGGTCCAGTAGGATGGGGGGAAAGGACCTGCTCGCACGCATTGTAGTGCACCAGTGGGTGCCTCTTCTACACCTGCTACTGGACCCTTCTCATGCGCCTTTCACCCGGATCTTACCGGGCTCTTAGTGGCTCGCTAAGAGCCTGGTAAGATCCGGGTGAGAGGTGCCTTCTCGTGTGCAGCGAACTAGGATTGGGGGAAAGGCACGTGCTTGCCTTTCCCCCAACCCTAGTTCAGTTGCAGCAATCCCTCGCTACGGGAGGTGGTGGATGGGACCCAATCCACAACCCCTGCAGTGGTCCATCGCTGGGGTGTGTGTGGATTGGGTAGATGTTCTACCCAATCCACACACACCCCACGATTGCATCGGACAACGCTAAAAAAATCGTTATCCGATACAAGTTTTTTTCAAAAAACTTGCATCATTATCTGATTCTAGCGTTATCCGATGCAATTGTTATCTGGGGTATTACTGTATGTTGTTTGCTACCAAGAAGTGACCACTCATGAAATGAATGAACACATTTCTCCAAACTGATGTCTCAGAATTGTGAAAACCAACATTGTAAGCCATGCTATGAAGAGGGTGGACATGGGCTGCAAGAATTTGCTAATGCTCATGAAATTTCAGATGAAGAATATGTAATTGTAGATGTATTTTCAATTCTACATATGCTAGTATGCTTGACAGGTTCAGCAATACAGTGCTAGCTTGAAGTTGAAAGATCATAGTTCAGTGTTAGAACAAGCATTTATCTTGCAAAAGACCAGATTTAATCTCGAGTATCTCCAGTAAGGACTGATAACATTGTAAAAACTGCTTCCAGTTAGTCAAGCTCTGGGTTGGTCTGAATTCCCAACAACCAGCTTCTATGCGCGCAACTCAATGTGGTTGGTATTTCAGGCTAAAGGGGGTTGGAAGTCACCATCCTCTGCAGACTACAGGTTGCCAATTCTTGTTTAGACAATAAAGACATCAAAGGATCCACATTACAATTTTGTTTGTTTAACCCCAGGGTGCTAGCAGACAGCAATATAACTCATATTTTTGGACTGCTTGTGGCCTGGTCCTGTTATGGTCCTGCCTTGGAGGGAAACTTCACTATGTTCAATGAAGTGAAGTGTCTGTAGTATTGCAACCATAGTTAATAGTTAATTTACCTTCTAGTTAATCAGTTAGGAATGTTCAAGTGTTTGTATTTAACACTTCAGAAGCAATTTATTGGACTGATGACTTTTAAAAAATTATAATGTACTAGATCTTAGTTTTAACTTTAAGTTGTGTTTTATTTCAAAGAAAACATAAACAGCTATATTATTTTGACCAGTATATTTAAACTTATGTCTAGACTATCATTGTCATTATGGAACTTGATTAAGTATAAAAGTTTTCTACAAGGTAGAAAGATAGCAAACAGAACACTGGAGAAAATGCTTCACTGATTTCAACGGAGAGTGATGGATGACTTTATAGCTTTAATAGGAGAAATGGCAAGAAAAATGACAAGAGGTAGTCACATCACATTTATGTCTACTTGGAATAATACTTGGAATCAGTAATGTTATATTTTATGGTTATTTATCCCTTGGCACTATTTAAAACTACCAATTTTAAAGATAAATGTGTTAAAAGCATTTTTATCCCCCTGCTATGAAAATGTGCTTTAAAAATATATACATTTCCTAGGTCAGTGGGAGAAAGCAAGGATTTTGTTGATTTCTAAAGGCTCACATTATTTACAGAGTTTAAAATGTCATGAAGCAGCTTGAAACACTATAGGGAGTCTGCAGTAATTTGAAAGATGTTTTCATATAATGTTTGGATTGTAAGAATGTGTACTTTCAGTACACTTTGGTGATAATAAACATGTCTTTATTTAAATGTAATTCCAGCACTGTCCTTTTAAATATAAACGTTGGTCATTGTAATAATGGCATTTTAATACATTTAAGGAACAGGTATGCTCCATAATTACTCCTTCTAGCTTCTTCAGACACTTAAGAAAGAAGCTAAGTTTTAAGGGGAGAAATAAGGGTTTTTCTACTGGTTTTAATTTTTTAATAGTTTTCTAGAGGCGGAAGGTCAGCAGTTCGATTCCCGAATACTGCAGGACAGAATGAGCTCCCGTCTCTGTCCCAGCTTCTGCCAACCTAGCAGTTCGAAAGCAAGAAATTGCAAGTAGATAAATAAGGACCAATTCGGTGGGAAGGTAACAGTGTTCCGTGCACTCCGGTGTCTAGTCATGCCTGCCACATGACCATGGAAACGTCTGCAGAAGCAGACAGCGCTGGCTCTTCGGCTTAGAAACAGAGATGAGCACTGACCCCTAGAGTCGGATACGACTGGCTTTATAGCAAGGGAAACCTTTACCTTTACTTTAGTGGGATTTATGTAGTTCATGAGTCGCTTGCCGAGTGGACAGAGTCGCTTGCCGAGTGGACAGCAATACAAATGTGACTAATAAATAAATAAATAAATAATGAAAAATTGGAATGCCTCCCAAAGACAGTGTAAAATAAAGTGTTGTACCTATCATGCTGATTACCATGATAATTGCCAATATTAGGAATCTGATAAGCCACAAGAAGCAGATCCATCATACTCACCTTATGTTTTATATTGCTTATTCCATTTTAAAGGATGCAGAATCCCAGAATAATGGAATGGTAAACCATTTCAAAGTACAAGGATAACACACCCATGTTTGTCTAACTAACACAGCACAAATTCCATCTTCCAGAGACCTGTACCCCTTCCAGAAACTCACACTACTTTTTTGCTGCTTCAGAGTACCTGTGGTCCTGCACCAGGATAGAGAAAACTATGATAGGTTTTACTTACTGATTGTTTATGCTTACAAACCAGCCAGATCAGGTGGGACATGCTGTGTGAATTAGGTTAATTGTAGCACTGCCAATAATAAATAAAGGAAATGGAATTCTCCCACCAGCTTAAGCTCTATGAATAAGTATAGAGTCTTCTGGTTCCAATCAGGATTATCTAAATGAAAAAATAGTGAAGTTCAGGATCAGGTACAAAATAGAAAAAAGGAACATTTTTACTTGCTCCCTTCCCAGAATAAAACAAGAAAAGCATATCTAGCTATATATATATATTGGCCTGGCCTAGCCAGCTAATAGATTTCACTACCTATTGCTATTTACTCAGAAGCACACTATTTCTTGTTCAGCAACTTGGCAATCAGAGTCATTGCAATGGAAATCAAGGCATTTCTCTCTCACATTCCAAAATAACAAAACTCCTCCTTTTCACTCATCCCTCCTCTTCCTGGGTTTTAACCAATTAAAGCACAATATACAATGTCCATCATTCTTGTTTCCATTCTCACAGTTTTTAGCCTATTATGACTACATTCAAAGTAAACTAACCAGCCTTGAAGGTCATTTCCCACACTTCCCTAGCTATACACAGGGAACTAAGAAATCAAAGAAAAAAATTTTACTCATTAAAAGCAAAAGCCCCTATTTTAATTCATTACACTTTTTACCTAGAAAACTCTGGAAAGGATTACCATAAATCAGAATCATCTAGACAGCAAATTGTTTTTGTTATTTAAAATGAAAAGCAAGAGAACCATATTCAGTTTATGTGAGGGAACACAATGTATGTAGTGGCTCCGTGGTGAAAGAGGCAGGACAACCTTGTATTCACTGGCCCCTGCATCCCCCTGACTGAGGCATCTACCTCAGTGAACTTAATGGTCAGGCTATTCTGCTCTTTCAAGCAGCACTGCCTGAATACCAAAGCAAAAGTTAGTAGAAGGAACAACATCATCAGCATACTTTGAGAAAAAACATGCTGTACAGTAATACCTCGGATAACGTTTACCTCGGATAATGCTAAAATCCCATAAAGTTAAGTAATCTGGGGAGGAGAATTGGATCAAATAACGTTAAGGTCCTATGGGATGGATCGAATAACAACGCTAAAGCCTGTGCAGTTACAATGTATCTCTATGAAGCTTTAACGTTATCCGATCCATCCCATAGGATTTTAACATGGATCGGATAACACTAAAAATCGGATAACACCAAGATTTGTGGAACCAAGTCTTAGCGTTATCCGAGGTATTACTGTACTTGAAACTGCAGTGCAGTGAAGGTAAACTAGAGCAAAAGGTAGTATGGACAGAATGATAGCACTTAGAACAACCCCCGAAAGCAAAATGTACCATGTTTTAAGTGGGATCAAAACACTTTGAGAAATCATGAATTCTATCACTGTTGTTACTAAAACAAGCATTATGTCACATGGATGACAGGAAAACTACTGTAACAATGTAATTACTTTTGCATGAAGAAATACTTCATCTGCATAATTCTCTAGTTTCATTTAAATTTAAGCTATGAAATTTGAGATGAGTATAATGACAGATGCAACATGTAATAGAAGATAATATACCAGTACAGTACATGTTGTATTTTGTATTTGCTGGAGCCCATCAATTCTCTCTACAATTAGCCCACATCACAGTAACCTGTGTCATGAAATCATACAAGGGATGTATTCATATTTTAATTCTTTCTACATTTACATAGTAATTAAGTGTTAGGATTTATAGATCATATTCTCTAAGTTTGAGAATGGCTAGACTCAAAATGGTTTTGGGAATCATACATGTTTAGTTTTGATTCTACTTAGGTTTGCAATTTATGTTAGTTGTACCATGACATTATAATTTTGTGTTAAGAGCAAAATTAAGAACTGTTCCAAGGAATTTGATTATAAAATCACTCACAATTATTTTACAGTTAATTAGAAAAATAAAGTACTAGAGTTCAAATTGTTTGTTTGACCAAATGTACAACAAATAAAATGCTGAAGACTTCGAGCTACTATTGCAAGCAAAACAAAATCACCATGTCATTTTGTTCCAAGCCTAAATCCCCAAACCATCAAACCCTCTAGTGATAGATATGCCCCATTAAGAGCTGAGAGATAGAGAAAGATGTACACACATTGGTTCCATCTATTTCCTTTAAAATGTTCTTTTGTTATGTATAACACATGGCAACAGCTCAGCCTCATTTATTTGCCATTTCTATCTTGATCAAAGACAATCATGGCCACATTTCAACAAAAGGAGTAATCCATCAACTTTATTAGCTAGAAGCATTCAGTATGTTTCTCTTTTGTTTTGATGATGAACAGGATATGAAGTCTAGTGATATGTGTCTCATCAAAAGCTGACAGGGACAAACTGGGACTTTGTATTTTCACTATATTTGTTCCCCTATAACAATGAACAAATGAACCAAGGCATGTATACTTTTCCCATAAAAGAATATGAGGAAGAATACCCAAAAGTAAATGAACAAATACTATACGTGTGTTTTTCTTCCTGTTAACAAGAAGTTTGCCACTGTCATGTTTTTGTTGTGATCAACAAGAATTCTTGTTTTGGAGAGAGAATGTCACATCCAGTTATACAAATTATATACTATGCAACTAAAGCCAATTTTAGATGAAAATTGTTTTGTGGTATGGTTATGTGTATCTGAATAATACACATTCAGTATAAGACTAAGAAATAGTGTCATTTTTTTCAAATGTATGTTTACTTTATTCTGGATTTTTCCTTCGCTTCAAAAATATATACAATTTAAATCCCAATTTGCTGTCATTTTTGAGAAAACAGTTACACATTCAGAAATAAATGAAGATTGAACTAATGTTTCATTGTCATTTTATGCTTAAAATTTAAGGTTTGATGAGGCAGAACTTTTCCTTTTTAAAAAAGTTAGAGGGAATGGAAACTGGAGAAATTATTTCCCTTTCAACAATAGTGAGGTTGTAAATACTGAAGCTGAAGCTCAAGTACTTTGGCCACAAAATGAGAAGAAAGGACTCACTTGAGAAGACCTTGATGCTAGGAAAGATTGAAGGGAAAAGGAGAAGGGGACATCAGAGAGTGAGGTGTCTGGCTGGAATTGTTGATATGATGGGTGTAGATCTGGGGGACTAAGGACAGTGGTGGGATGTCAAAAATTTTACTCCCCCACCATGATGTCATCACAGTGTGGGTGGAGCTAATTTCATGACATCGTGGGCGGGGCCAAATAAAAAAAATAAGCAGACACACACACACACACACACACACACACACACACACACACACACACACACACACACACACACACACAGAGTGATGCGATGTAATAGGTTCTCACGAGTTCACCAGAACCTGTAGTAACTTTTTCCAGTGTCCCGGAGAACCGGTAACAGTTTTTTGGGGGAACCATCTTCTGGGCTTACCTTTTCACTGGTTCCCCCACTGCACATGCGCACCAAGAACTTGGTGCGCATGCATGCCTACAGTGCTTGGTGCATATGCATGGCTTCCTTGCTGTTCTCCTTGCTGTCCTTGTGTTGTGGGTGGCTTGAGGTGTGTGTGTGTTTATTATTATTATTATTTTATTATTATTTATTATTTTTTCTTTGGCTCCGCCCACAATGTCATGACATCATGATGTTAGCTCCACCCATACTGTGATGACATCATGGTGGAGTAGTAAAATTTTTGACATCCCACCACTGCACACACCGCTCAACCCACCCACCCACAACACAAACCCATAAATAAATAAAATAAAATAAAATAAATAAATAAAAATTACATTAAAATACAACCACCCACCCCAAACATAAACCAACCCACCCACCCCAAATGCAAACCCGTCACTTACCTGTTAGTATAAGTGCCTGGGCAGCAACATGTTGCAAGATGGATATGGTCATCGTACCGCTTCTCTAGCATAATATGCCTTAATGTAAATGTAAAACAGCTGTACCTCCTTAAGCCTTATCCAATTGGAACAGCACAGGTGTAGCTTATTGATGAGGTAACTCCAAGAGTTTGCTTAAAAACCCCAAGTCACGCCTGCCGGCCGCTAGGCCTTTTTAGGAACTGTGGTAGTACGTCAATATAGGTAAACATATTAAATACACATTAAAATACACACAGACACACCACTTCCAAAGGTGAGTCACTTACCATGGGGAACAGGCTATAGGGAGCTTCAGGCTAGCAGCTTCTCTTCCTCCTTCGTGCTTGGGAGGACAGCAAGGAGGCCGTGCATACGCGCCAAGCACTGTAGGTGTGCATGCACACCAAGTGCTTGGCGCGCATGCGCAGTGGGGGAACCAGTGAAAAGGTAAGCCCCGAAAGTGGTTCCCCCCAAAAAGCTGCTACTGGTTCTCCAGGACACTGGGAAAAGTTACTACTGGTTCTGGCGAACTGGTGCAAACCTGTTACATCCCATCACTGGCTAAGGAGGATGGCAAATGACAGAGAAGCCAGGTGTGCATTGATCCATGGGGTCTCAAAGGGTCAGACTCAACTGTGTAACTGAACAACAATAACAACAACAACAAATCACTGAAGTTGTTGTGGTTCAATCTTCTAGTCTCTCCAGTCTGAGTTTCATGAACAGAGTTGATATAGGCATAGAAAAATAAGGTTCTAGTTTAGGAAAGGAGAAGATGAACAGCCAATGACCTCATATAAAAAAGTAAAGCATACTTTGATCGAGCTGCTGTTTTGCCAGTTTCTGTTATAACCAACCTTCAGTATAATTTTTAAGGCCAGTCACAGTATATCCATATGTTCACTGCTGTGTGCAAAGTTCTCTTCCTTCTAATTTAAAGTCACAGTGTTACCTTAGATCTGAAAAAGTATCTGGCCTGTTAGCTTTGTAATCAAGACCTAAAGTCCACATTTCAAAATTACTTCACCAAAAGATAAAGTATGGACCATCGGTGGTAGCTGTTGGCAGGTGTCCTACTGATATAAAAGAGGCCTACTGCATAAACCCTTCTGCATTATAAAGAGGCAGTGGAAAACAATACAACAGTGTTGAGGTAGCTAAACCTGTCAGTTTCCATTTCTGTGCATTTTTGTCCCAAGTATGTTCCAAGCCATTTTCATCGATGTTTTCAGCTTTTTTTATTTTAAAATAGCATGAAAATGTGTGTGCCTTTTTGTGAGTATTTTGCACAAATGCATACATATGCTTTAGAGGGTTGAAATGCTTGGCTGCAGAGTCAGGTCTCTTGGGAGAAGGGATAGCTGATGGCACCATATGTGGTTGATGGATTTTCATTCCTTCCTGCCTCTGTAGCCTTAGATAAGTGGCACATTTTCAACATACTGTACCACCAAAAGAAGAAACTGGTAAACCACTTATGATTACCATATACTTGCATAACATAGAATTTTATGTTTATATTTGATCCAACTGAAAACCATTTTGTTGTTCAGTTTAAGGACATTCTAATCTTTACTTTGTCTTATGATACCGTTTCTGTACTCTTGTGCTCCTTAAATTTGATAAGAATTCCTGCTGCTTTTTCATTCAAGTCATTTATAAATACTGTATGTGAAACAACACCTGGCCCAGGACAGAATCCTGTGATAGCAGATCATTACACTACACAACAAAGAAATTGCTACTGGGTGAAAATAACGTGATTGTTATGTAATAGGGTGCACTAATTCCGATTTTGTAATCAGAAATGTTGTAGGACATCTGGATTTAAAGTTATAGCTGAAAGTCATATGATATTAAAAGCCTGTACATGGGTTAATATGTAGCTGCATCAACGAGCCGTGTGTGTGTGTGTGTGTGTGTGTGTGTGTGTGTGTGTGTGTGTGTGTGTGTGTGTGTGTGTGTGTGTGTGTGTGTGTGTGTTCGTTCATCAGTCTGATTCGGAGGTAACTAAAGAATAGTTTGTGCTAGTGTGGTTCTGTGTTTTATTAATCAGCAGTCGCAATAACATGCATTTAAGTGATTTCATATAAGATGATTCGGTATATGGTGATTCAGTAAATGAAAGATGAATAGGTGCAGCTGTGTCAATTGTCCGGACTGCTTTTGCTACATTTGTGGCAAGTATACAACGTCTGACCAATGCAAGTACATGTCCAGAAAGCTACATATAGCTTACAAACATTACTTCGGATGTGAAATCGGAGATCATTTTTTATTTTTATTCTTATTTTTTATGATGATTTGTTGACCACATTGATTGTATTATATTGTTATATTTATATGGTGTTTTTTATATATATTTCATACTGTTACATTGTTAGCCGTTCTGAGTTGCTTCGGCAAGGAGAGCGGCATATAGATTTGAATTTAATAATAATAATAATAATAATAATAATAATAATAATAATAATAATAATAATAATAATAATAATAATAATAATAATAATAATAATAATCAAACAAAATCCTGGGCTCCTCATCTCTGTTGTACCATCTGTCACTCCGGCCTAACCCAGTGGTTAAACGGTAAGCAAAATTGAATGCCTTTTGCTGTTCCCATGATTTGGTGGGAGGAGAAAGATCACCATTCAGATTGCTATTTCTGCTTGACCATCATATCCGGGTACACCAAGAAGAACAAGTCAAAAATCGTGTATCCGGATTGCCAGTCTGCTCTAAAGCCTGTGGCACATGGTACAGATTACCCAGTACCAATTCCTCCTTCATCCGATGCAATGAACAACGAAGAAAGTGATACTGAAGGTAATGACAGTGACGCTGGAGCTATGGAATACATGAATGATCCCAACAGTGATATTAAAAAGCCACATTTGATCAGCCAAGCAGAATTGGATGACCTGGTTCACGATTTGTCCCTGTCGAAAGAAAAGTCTGAACTGTTGGGTTCCAAACTGAAGGAGTGGAACTTAGTCGTGGTGACAAGAATCACTACATAGTGAAAAATTGGCCACCCAGAAATTTACCTGTAGTCGGACAGCATAACGTTCAACATGTACCTCTTGTAGATCGTAATAAGATTTACCTACTTCCACTCCATATCAAACTGGGTCTTATGAAACAGTTTGTTGCAGTGATGGATAAAACAAATCATGGTTTTCAGTACCTAAAAGGCAAGTTTGGAAAGATGAAAACTGAGGCAAAATTGAAAGCAGGAGTCTTCGTTGGACCAGAAATACGAAAGTTGATTCGATGTCCACAATTCAGATTGGAGCTCATGGAACGAGAACTAGCAGCTTGGGACTTATTTGTGCTTGTCGTGCACAACTTTCTTGAGAACCACAGAGCAGACAACTATGCAGAAATTGTGGGCAACTTGCTAACAGCCTTCCAGCACCTCGGTTGCTGAATGTCACTAAAGTTGCATTTCTTGCATTCGCATCTCACCTTCTTTCCATCAAATATGGGAGCCATGAGTGACGAGCACGGTGAAAGATTCCACCAGGAAATGTCCACCATGGAAGCAAGATATCAAGGCCGCTTCAATCCAAACATGATGGGGGGTTACTGTTGGTTTTTGCAGAGAGCAACAGAAGATGTTCACAGGCGGAAAGCAAGAAGCTCTACACACTTTTAAACCAAGCCATTGTCAATCTTAGTGTAACTAAAGGTCTCTGACTCATTTATTGTAATTAATTCACTTCTTAATTACAATATTTAGTGTTTTCATCCCAAAGTACGCACATTAATTTCCCTAAAATTTCTCACAATCGCTTTTCAACATAGTTAATAGCATTTTCCTTGATAACCTTTACACGTACATAACTTTTTTTCCTGATGTGCCAGAGCCAATCCGACTGCAGTTCTGTATTCAGCACATATGAATTACTATAAGGAATGTATTTTCAACCCAGTAACAGGGGAATTTTTTTTTGTTGCATAGTGTTATTTTTCTCCAGGATGACAGGAAAGCATTAGTGACCAATTCTTTTTATATGGTCCATCATTGTACTACTGCAAATCCAACTAATAGTGGCATTATCTCACCCATACTGTGGAATGTACTGTAGTAGTATCAAACATTCAACATTGTTATGGGTCTTATTAAAATGAAAAGATATTACATTCATAGCATTTCTCCGATCCATAAAATGAATACCTATCTCATAGAAAAAGGGATACCTCTATAAGAGAGAAAAGGAGGTAAGATTACCCATGCTTAGTAATCATAGCTTCCTTTTCTAAGCTTCCACAGAATTGCTCTTTATTGGTCCATTAAATCTTTTCTGGTATTAATTTCTTATATATAAGAGTATATAAGTAGATATGCAGAATCTTATCCTTTTCCATTTTTTGAAAATGAAGACAGCATTTGTCTAGCCCTTACCTTTAGTGGTTTTATATGCTGATCTTCCATTGCATTTTCCAATTCTTTTAGTATCCTTGGATACAGTTCATCTGGTCCTAGGGATCTGAATTCATTTAAAGTTCTCATACCACCCCTTTTCAAAGGTAGCAGCTTCTTCACTTTATTATTCTTTTTTGCCAGACTGATTATCCCTTTATGAGAAAAAAGGTACAAAGTAGGTATTGATCAGTTTTGTCTTTTGAGATCAGCTAGGATATCTGCACCATTTCTATTCTGCTGATCTACTTCCTTCCCATTTCCTTTTGCTCTTAACATGGCAATAATCCAAACAAACAAAATCATTTCTTGATATTTTTAATGTTTATTCGAAGTTGATTCTGAACTTTAGCTATCCTGACCTTCACCCCACAAATGGCAATTCTTTTGACTCCTCTTCAGTGATTTGCCCTCCTTTCATATTGATTATGATCAGGTTAAGGATTTTTGATCCCAGGGTGGTTTCTGTTACCTGCAGCATAGTATATAACATTAAAATATGTATATGCAACACAGTATTTAATTTTAAAAGATATTTAGATTTGAAAAAATAGTTTATCTCCCGCTTCCACCCACATGTAGGGCTGCAGATACTTGTACTCTTTTAAGGCTATCTTCAATAAAATTTTCATTTTATATTACTTTTTGAATAGTTGTGATTTGTCCACTAGCAAAATTCTATCTTTATGAGATAGTCTGTGATTGTACAGTTTTATTTTACAATTTGAAGGAACAAAGATCAGCCAATTGGGCACTTAATGCATTATTAACCAGAACACTATAGATAATAGCCACTGATTTAAAAAACTGACACTGTGATCATTAGTTCTGGTCTTTAATTTACTGTAAGGCAAAAGAGAATGAGATATATCATAAGTTGCAACTAGAATAGGCTCATTGAATTAATTGTGTTTCAATTATAAAAACATTTTCATACTTTCCACTGTTTAAATAAATTTAAGAACTCCTATTTGAATAGCAACCATCAGTAAATGTTCTTTCCTCACCTCTTTTAACTTTTAGCCACTTCTGCTTCATAGTGCCCCATTCCAAATTCATTCATCTTTTCTCCAGGTTAATTTTCTATTTCTCCTTCGTGCTCCACAAGCATTCATATTATTGGGTTTTCCCTCTGCACATGCATGATGGGAAAAACCAATAGTATGAATGCTCACAGGACCACTAAGAGAACTACATTTACAGTTGGTAACCTACTCTTTTCTCATCTTCCTCGCCCTGTTTCCTCTATTTTCGATACTTTTATTATAATACATCAATCAAAATAATATCCTGATTAAAATTGTCTTCTGGGTCTATCCCTTGTCTTTTTTCAGTCATTTTGATATGACATTATCTTCTTGCTTTCAATCCTAATACAGAATATTTCTCCATTGACTAATATATGATGCACCAATAACATTTGAACCAAGGAAGAGTAATTGCATTTCATGCTGACATAACATTTCTCAACTGAACTCAGTTTCTTAGTTTTTATAAATCATGTATTCTGTCTAATCCAGTGGTTCCCAGCATGGGGAAAAAGTTGTTTGCCCATTTGGAGAGAATGTCTTGAAATTCCATACCATACGAAGATGCCGACGCTGACGCGCCCTCCCGGCCCCGCCACCGACCGGGAGAATAAAAGGAGCCTCCCATGGCCGAGGGAGGCTCAAAGACGCTGCTGCCGCCGCTGCTGCGCCCTCCCGGCCCCGCCACCGGCTGGAAGGATAAAAGGAGCCTCCCGTGGCTGAGGGAGGCTCGAAGACGACGCCAACGATGCACCCTCCCGGCCCTGCCACCGGCCGGAAGGATAAAAGGAGTCTCCCGTGGCCGAGGGAGGCTCAAAGACGACAACGATGCTGCGCCCACCCCGGCCCCGCCACCAGCCGGGAGGATAAAAGGAGCCTCCTGTGGCCGAGGGAGGCTCGAAGACGACGACGACAACGCTGCTGCGTCCTCCCAGCCCCGCCACCGGCCGGGAGGATAAAAGGAGCCTCCCGTGGCTGAGGGAGGCTCAAAGATGCTGCCGACGCTTTGCTGGACTCTACCTCGGCCAGCCGGCCTCGAAGGGAGCAAAACCTGTGGGTCCCGGGCGGTGATAAAAGACCTCGTCTCGTAGGAGTTTGTTTATAATGCTGAATTTGTGATGTTATTTTTATACTATGTAAGCCGCCTAGAGTCAGGTTCGCCTGAGCAAGGCAGGGTATAAATTTGAAATTAAATTAAAAATTAAATTAAATACAAGGCATATGTGAAAATAGAAGAAAGACAAAGAACATGAGGGAGACCCAGAAGAAGGTGAAGAGATAACATCAAACAAATATTACAAGAACACCAGATTAAACCAATGGAGGCTGCTAGAAATGGAAGAACAAGAACATTTTCTCTCCCTCAACTCCCAAAGGGGTAAAAGAGGAAGTTAGTAGTGGTGGTGGTGGTGGTGGTGGTGGTGGTGGTGGTGAGAGAGATATAAAAGGTTACATCATTTATTTTCTTTAAAATTTAATTCTGGTTTGGAACCATATGATGTGCAGTAAGACAAAATTCAATAATTTCAGGATTTATTCACAGAAAATATTATCCCCAGACAAGTTTATATCCTGACAGTTCTTTTTTTCTATATTAAAACACCTGATTTTTTTTTACCAAACTGATAAAATGAATCAATTGTTTTAGGACCCCTCTATGGCTATACAGTTAATTAATATAAGTCTGAGGTTATGTTTGGTGATGGCATTAATCACCTAAATTGTTTGTCAAATGGCAATTTTGCTAATGTCCATCAGGCATAAGATCTTTAGGTACACTGATATCTAGAGTGAACACTTAAATTATTAAGATAAATCTGTCTGCATTATTAACGGACATCTCAATTGCTTTGAACAAATAGGCATCATTTACATTCATAGTCTTATGTAAGTAAATAGATGGGAGAAGCAAAATAAATATATTGCTTCTCTGTTCCATGCTAAGCAACACAGTTGTAGCTCTCAGCCAGAGTTGCTCCAAGTGGGGGGAAATGCAGGGCAGAATAATATTGAAATGGTCACATAAGCAGACAGCCAGCCCAGGGAAGTTGAAATTTGTACTTCACTGTAAGGAATCAATGGATTTGGAAGAGAGAAAAGAATGAAAGCATGTCTAGAGTGCGAAAACAAATGGAAAGAAAGTAGCATTGGTAAAAGGGAAGGCAAAGCCAGGGAAGATTAGCAGCAGTGGTTGGAGATAGAATGCTGTGAAGAGCTGGTTTTCATGTTGGATTGTGATTGGTTGAGAGCAGTGGTGGGATGTCAAAAAAATTACTACCCCACCGTGATGTCATCACAGTGTGGGCGGAGCTAATGTAATGACATCATTATGTGGGTGGAGTCAACATGACATGGGCGGGGGCAAAGAAAAATATAAATAAATAAAAAATAATAAAATAAAAATAAGCACACACACACACCCCTCAACCCATCCACCCACCCACCTACCCACAACACAAACCCGTAAATAAATTAAATTAAATTAATAAAATAAAAATACATTAGAATACACCCACCCACCCCAGACACAAATCAACCAGAGCTTTTAAACCGAAGGTGGTTCCCCCCAAAAGGTTCTTTTTTGGCAGCAAATGATCTATGTATTAGGAAGATTCTTTAGATTTCCAGACAGGTATGTGCCTTCAAAATTATGTTCCTGGAGCTTGGAACTTAACTGGTAATCACCAAAATTGGATACTGTAAAACCCCCATTTATGAATGACTCAAGGGGACATTATCGATTGCAGCGAAGTCTCTGTGCTTCAGAGAATGATGGGGACCAAAGGGATCTTTCCTCCCAACCCTCTGGAGCTTGTGGACCCGGCGGATGGGCCAACAACAGTGGCAGAAACAGCCACGGGGGCATTGTAAAAAATGCCAGTGTGGCTGTTTTTGCCACTGTTGTTGACCCATCTGCCAGATCCACAGGCTCCGGAAGTGTTGGGAGGAAAGATCCTTCGGTCCCTGCCGTTCTGTGAAGCCTAGAGACTTTGCTATGATTGAAAAAGTACGGAGGACTTTTTAAATCGCAGTGAAGTCTCTGGGCTTCACAGAATGGTGGGGACTGATGGTATCACTTTCCCAAAGCCTTCCAGAGGTGGAGGGGGTGATGGACATGCCAGACAAAGTGGTACAAGTGGCCATAAGGACATCGTAAAACATGTCCTTGTGGCCGTTTGTGCGGCTGAGTCTGGCATGTCTGCCATCCCTGTTGCCTCCAGAAGGCTTTGGGAAAACATTCTCTTCACTCCCCACCATTCTGCAAAGCCCAGAGACTTCGCTGTGACAGCAAAAGTCCCCTGTACTTTCATGGTTGCAGCAAAGTCTCTGGGCTTCAGCAAGGCCAGGTACAAGGATATGCCCCCCCCCCAAGCTGTACCCAATGGTAGAAGTAGCAGGTGGTGGCAGTTCCCACTCTCCAGAGCAGCAGGTGGAAGGAAGTACCAGCAGCAGCAGCAGCCAAAAGTTAGGGAGATCCCTCTGTTTAAATTATTTTTTCCCCTATGCATTCCTGTGGGGATGCCTTGAGTTACAAAAAAAATGAGTTACAAAAAAGGCCATGGAAACTGTTTTTTTTTGTTTGTTTTTTTGGTAACTTGGGGGTTTACTGTATTTATGCTCTTACCATCACCAAAACATATACACTTTAAGGCTGCAAAGATAAATAGGCACCATTCATCATTCTGTTTTCAAAAAGATCTCAGTACATTGGTTACACATTTATTTATTTGTTTGTTTGTTTGTTTGTTCAGATTTATATTGCCGCCCACTCACCTAGGCGACTCAGGGCGGCTTACAGTCAAAACAGCAACAGTACAGTAAAAATCATAAAATACAACTTCACAAAACAACCAAAACAGAACACAGACTAACTCTCTTCTGGCTGTTGTTGTGGGCCCAGAGGAGGGGGTCATGTTCTCAACTACCTGCCAGGCCATGGCGTCTTCTCCCTTAGGCTGTTGTTGTGGGCCCAGAGGAGGCGGCAAGGTCCTCAGCTGTCTGCCAGGATATGGAATCTTCTCCCTCAGGCCATTGTTGTGGGCCCAGAGGAGGGGACAAGGTGTTTTACAATTGCTGTGCCAATATCAGATACAGTGAAACCTCATATAACTAATGCCTCATATAGTGAAAAACTCACATAACGAAAAGAGACTGGAAAACATGGTCCATCGGATAATGAAAATTTTTGCTATGTGAAAATAACACTCTCTATGGGAAAACTCATAACAATAATTTCTATGGAAAAATTCACATAACGAATTGTTCATTATACGAGTTTTTCCATAGGTATTTTTATTATATATAAAAAATCATATAATGAAAAATAATTGCACAGCGAACAGCCTTGTAGAACTTTTTTTTCCAGTATACGAGGTTCCACTGTACACCATTCTGTGAGGATCCCCTATTTGCTAGTACAGTAATACCTCGGATAACGTTTACCTCGGATAACGCTAAAATCGCATAACGTTAAGTAATCTGGGGAGGAGAATTGGATCGAATAACGTTAAGGTCTTATGGGATGGATCGGATAACAACCGCCAAAGCCTGTGCGGTTACAATGTATCTCTTTGGAGCTTTAACGTTATCCGATCCATCCCATAGGATTTTAATATGCATCGGATAACACTAAAAATAACACCAAGACTTGTGGAACCAAGTTTTAGCGTTATCCGAGGTATTACTGTATATAAGACTCACTCCCCCCTAAAATACACTGGAAAAATGGAGTGTGTCTTGAACTGTATATAGTGGCCTATCGTGGGCTATTTTGGTAATAATAGGGTGCATCTTATATTCCAGTGCATCTTATATGACGACAAATATGGTAAGTCAGAGTCTCTTAAACCCAATAAATATTATGGATTGCCAGATCCAGTTGATCTAGAACCTCTGAAATCAAAGAGGTCAAACTAAAGAGACCCTTTGGCACAGTGGTTAAGTTGCAGTGCAGCCCAAACTCAGCCCATTATCTTTTAATCCTGATGGACACAAGGCTGACTCAACTTTTCATCCTTTCCAGGCTGGTGCCAGCACATTGGCGGCAAAAGGCCTTGTGACCACCTAGAGAGAGCTGTAAACATTGTGGGGTGATATATAAGTGAAATTGATGTTCCTATTGCTGATGGACCCCTGGATGATGGACCCCTGGAAAAACAGGCACTTGAGCTCCAAAGTGAAAGCATACCTGGGCTTTCAGAGGATGTTGAATACCCTCTTAGCCCACACAACCATTACATGACTTGCAAGTGAAAAATAGCCAAAGAAATCCATCCAAGCCATATTTTATTTGAAAACAGAGAAATGCTAAAAATGAAGGAATTTGTCAAGGAAAAATTGAAAATGAAGCAAATGGGTCAAATTCTTACATAACATTTACACAGTCAAACATACCATAGCATACCATAACTACAGATATATGGTTTTTAAAATAAAAATTAGAGGATGTGTTGTGAAGTCCAGAACATTATCTGCATACTTGACTAGTGTTTAGGAAAATATTAAGGAAAGATAGACTTTTAACAAGTATAACTGAAGTATTCCTAAAACAAGAACACAGTTCTCCAATTGTAAGGATGTAATAAGAATATTTCTGAAATACCTCCATTGAGATAGAATTACCTTAAATAATTTTGTTTGATCAGCAGATTTTGCAGTGGTGTGGTGGCTCAGTGGTTAAGAAGCTTGCCTTGTTAACCAGAAGGCTGACAAGTCAGCAGTTCAAGACCCAGGTTCTGTATGATGGATTGAAGGCCGGCCTCTGTCCCAGCTCTTGGGGACATGAAAGGAGTCTCATTTGGGCATTCCCTAAGAGGAGTTTCTTCTGCAAAAATTATTTCAACCCAGAATAATTTCTGACAGAAATTAATATCTGACACGAAAGTATTATTATCAGAATTTGCCAGTTCACCGAGTACTTCCAATTGTAAATATTATGTTGGAAAAAATAGAATGGAAGCTTTTGGATAGTTAGATTGCCTAGTCATTCAAAGAAAAGCCATTAGAAAAACTGCTACTCCATTGACTTCATAAAGTTGGGTATGTATTTTCCCCCCAGAAATATGGCAGTTTGGCAGTTTGCCTATCATACTTTCCAGAGTGAGAACTCTGGCTTGTCTTTTTCCTAGAGTCATAAACCAATAACAAAAGTATGGCTTAACAGATTCTCAGTTTACCACCAGTAGAGGAGAGAGGAAGAGTGTTCTGGCATCTTTGTCCTACTGCTAAATTTTTATGGGATTCTACCCATCCTACTCTGGGCAGTTTACATCTTTAAAAAGAAAGACAACCAAACAGCATAAATTTCACAATCTCCTTGATGCTTTACTAAAGCTAATTTGCTGCTTCAATTGCTGATTCTTTGCCTTTCATATTTTTTGGCTGCTCCTTTTTCCAGGAAGAGCCATGTCTAAGTGAACAAGCTTGACACACAAGCACGCTGGACTGCTAAATATAAGCAAGATGTGAAAATAGACAGTAAATGCATTTCTTTTTTAATCAAAGAAAAACATAAATTATATCTAAATAACTAAATTAGATAATTTACAAAGACTTTGATCAAAGAGCTGTAATGGGCAAAAAATCAACAGATGTGATATATTATTTTAAAGGATTTGGCATTACTTAGTATTTAATATATTTTTACATTGCACTGAAGATATAATTTGCCTTCTGGAGACTATCATTCTAAATTTAATTAGTACCTATGTCCTAGCAACATTGGCTTTATATTTCATGATTGGGCAAAATTCCTCTGGAACAGATGGAACTAAGCACTGTTGTGTTAGAAAGCCAGAATCTGAATTTTTTTTTAACATAGCCAACTGGCTGTCTCTTCAGAAATGCATAAATCCATAAAGTGTTTTTCAGTAATGATCCAGAAATACGTTTAGTTTCCATTTCAAAACATTTTAAAGAACCTGTTCTCTGCCATATTGTGCAAGACAAAATAAGCCATTTTAGTAATATATTCACTGGGTAGATTAGGTCTGCCACTCTGAAAGGAAGAGGCAGGCTAAGTTAGATGGTATCACCCTTCCTCTGTGTGATAGCATGATTATTGACCCAGCTCTATCCATGGAGTACCAGGTAGTCAAGTCTGCCTTTTTCCATCTATGTTATATATCCCAGCTACTTCTTTATCTAGCATCATTGATCTATGGACTGGCATACTCAAGAATTGACTGCAAGGTTTACCTTGAAACTGATACAGAAACTTCAAAGACTCTAGACTGACTGTGGGTATAAACAAAGTTGAATAAATCTTCCTGATTCTTGCTCACCTGCATTAGCTACCTATCTGTATGAGGTTCAAGTTATTAGCACTTATCTATGAAGCCTGGCATAAATGATTTAAGGTCTCAGTACATTTCAAAGCATCTCTTTCTAATATCTTCTGCCCCTTGTACTTAATCCTCATATAACCTACAATTGCAGGTGCCTATACCAAGGAGGCCAGGAAGTTGGTTACAAGAGGTCAAGGATTCTTGGCTTTGGCATCTGCATTATGGAATGCACTCGGCCATGAAATTTGTGAGGCTTCTTCAAAAGTCACTTGAAACCTATTTATGCAGTGAAGCTTTCCTGGAGGTTCCACCAGCTTCAAAATATGAAAAATACAGGTTTTGCTGCTTGTATTGTTTAGTATTGTTTCATGATATTTTATTATCTGATATACATTATGTTGTTTATTATCTTATTATTTTTGCATTTTAAAACTTGTGTACCAACTAGAGTGGTTTAGGTAGTCTTTGCCCAGAGTAGTGTACAACAGGTGTTTTATTTTATTTAGAAGTGTAATAAATAAATAAATAAAAGATAGTAAATAAATAAATTTTATGTGATTTAAGTTTCCTACACTAAACCTCAATTTAAACTGAATGTTTTGTGCCTTTTTGAGGAAGTTGTTGCATTCTAGCTCAACAAAATACTGTATTGTATTGGAAATGTTAATGGAAAATAATGTTATGAATAAGAAAAACTAAATACTGTTATAAAGCTGATAATCACAATGATGAGAATATTGAACATGAGCCAGACATCCTAGAGAGTGAAGTCAGAAAGGCCCTAAAAAGCACTGCAAACAACAAAGCCAGTGGAGATGATGGTATCCAAGTTGAGCTTTTCAAAGCCCTAAAAGATGATGGAATCAAATTACTACATTCTATATGCCAGCAGATTTGGAAAACACAACAATGGCCACAGGATTGGAAAAGATCAGTATACGTTCCAATCCCCAAAAAGGGTAATGCCAAAGAATGTTCAAATTATCGAACAATTGCGCTCATCCCTCATGCTAACAAGGTGATGCTCAAGATAATACAGGATAGACTGCAACAGTATGTAGAGAGAGAATTACCAGAAGTGCAGGCGGGTTTCAGAAGAGGCAGGGGGACTAGAGACCACATGGCCAACATAACATGGATCATGGCAAAAACAAAGGAATATCTGAAACAAGTCTACTTCTGTTTCATAGGTTACACTAAGGCTTTTGACTGTGTAGACCACAACAAAATGTGGCAAGTAATTAAAGATATGGGAATACCCGAACACCTTATATGCCTCATGAGAAAACTGTACATAAATCAAGAAGCAACAGTTAGGACAGAAAATTGAATGACGGAGTAGTTTGGAATAGGAAAAGGAAGAAGACAAGGCTGCATTTTGTCACCCTGCTTATTCAACTAATGGATCTGGATGAATTCCAGAGGGAACTGGGAATATACCTCTGGATAGGCTACGCAATCCACCTGAGGCTCTGGTCGAGCTCTGTAATGAGAGGGTGGCGACAGCCTTGGATGTGATCGTGCCACTATGGCCTCTCTGCACCTGTGGACATCAACCTGCCCCTTGGTTCACAGAAGAACTGAGGGAGCTTAAACAGGCTAAGAGATGCCGAGAGCATCGCTGGGTGAGGACTCTGAGTGAGTCTGACTGAACACTGGTTAGAGCTCCTATTAAAGCCTACCTAGTGGTGATGAGGGAGGTGAAACATCAATATTTCACCTCCCTTATTGCCTCTGCGGATAATCACCCAGCTACCCTGTTTCATATGACCAGGTCCCTCCTTGGGATGGAGGGGGCTGGTTCTGGCTGGCAGAGGTCGACTGAGGTTTTTGCTGATTATCTGATGGAGAAAATCGCTCAGATTTGCTCGGGGCTCAATCCTGGCGTGGGCAATGACGGACTGGGGTTGCCCGGGGTGCAGTCTAGCCATTTTATCTGGGATCATTTTGACCCTGTTGTCCCTGAGGAAGTGGACAGGGTCTTGGGAGCTGTTCGTGCCACCGCCTGCCCTTTAGATCCGTGTCCCTCCTGGCTAACAAAAACTGTCAGGACGGTCACTAGTGGTTGGCTCAGAGCAATTATAAATGCTTCACTTCATGAGGGGTTTTTTCCAGCCTCTTTGAAACATGCTTTGGTCTGGCCCCTCCTGAAAAAGCCATCGCTCGACCCCACGGTGATATCCAATTACCACCCAGTATCTAATTTACCATTCTTGGGTAAGGTGTTAGAGAAAGTGGTGGTATGGCAGTTACAGGGGACCCTGGATGAAGCATATTATCTGTACCCTTTTCAGTCAGGATTCAGGCCCGGATATGGTACTGAGACTGCATTGGTCACACTGGTGGATGATCTCTGGCGGGAGCGGGACAGGGGTCATTCCACCGTCCTGTCCCTCCTTGATCTCTCAGCAGTTTTCAATACTGTCAACCACAGTATCCTTCTCCGCTTCAGGGATTGGGAATCCAGGACACAGTGTTGGCCTAGTTAACCTCTTTTCTGATGGGCCGGACTCAGTCAGTGTGGGTGGAGGGTGAGAGGTCCAGTCCTAGGCCGCTTCCTTACAGGGTGCCTCAGTGCTCGGTTCTCTCACCTCTCCTATTTAACATCTACATGAAGCCCCTGGGTGAGATCATCGGTTCCTACGGGGTAAAATACCATCAGTATGCAGATGACACACAGTTGTACATCTCAGCCTGTGGGGACCCTGGTGATGCAGTCAAGGTGCCTGGAGGCTGTGAGGGTCTGGATGGGGGACAATGGGTTACAGCTGAATCCTGGCAAGACAGAGTGGCTGTGGGTTGGGGGTCCCGGGTCAACACAGGAGTTACCATCTTAGGTTCTGGATGGGGCTAGTTTGCCTCAAACAGATCCGGTGTGCAATCTGGTGGTCCTCCTGGACTCACGACTCCTGCTTAATGAGCAGGTGGTAGCCATGGCCATGAGGGCCTTTGTACAATTGCATGTAATTGGCTAGTTGCACCCTCTCCTTGATAGGGACGCTTTGCTCATGATCATCCGCGCCCTGGTTACCTCCAGATTAGATTATTGCAATGCACTCTACATGGGGCTGCCCTTGATGACCACCTGGAGGCTGCAGCTGGTCCAGAATGCAGTAGCCCGGGTGGTGTTGGGATGTGGGCATTACTCTCATGCATCCCCGCTGCTTCGGGAGCTGCACTGGCTGCCAGTTTGCCTCCGGGTGCAATTCAAGTTGCTGGTCATGACCTTTAAAGCCCTATATGGTAGTGTGCCAGGTTCCTTGAGAGACCGCATCTCCCCAAGGTTGTCTGTCCATCCCACCAGAGCGGACCGGAGACGTGTCTTAGTGGTTCCATCACCAGAGAGGCTCGACTCTCTGGCACGAGAAAGAGGGTGTTCTCCCTGTTCACTCCAATTTTATGGAACCACCTGCCTTTGGAGCTGCGCCTTCAGATGGGTTTATTGGCTTTTAGAAAGGGCCTGAAAACCTAGCTGGCAGGAATGGTGTGGGGTAATGAGGGTTTACTCTCTCTCTCTCTCTCACACACACACACACACACACACCACTGGCTTATTTAACATTCTGTATCTTTCCCCCCCCCCCACCCCCATTCCTACCCTCATTCCTATATTCGTTGGGTTAGTGTAGGGAATGAGAAGCTGTTTTTAAATGGATTTTAATTTTACTTTGTTCTTTTTGTGTTTTTAGGGGTTTATTTTATGTCTATTGTGCTCTGCCCTGAGTCACTTGTGAGAGTAGTGAGGACTATAATTTGACTAATAAATAAATAAATAAATAAATACACAAAGCACATGATGTACAATGCAGGGATGGAAGAATCACAATTTGGGATCAAAATTGCTGGAAGAAACATCAACAATTTGAGATATCCAGATGATACCACCCTAATGGCAGAAAGAGAGGAGGACTTAAAAAAGCTCCTGATTAGGTTGAAAGAAGAAAGTGAAAAAGCTGGCTTGAGACTCAATATAAAGAAAACAAAGATCATGGCAACAGGCTCTATCAGTCCCGGGAAAATAGATGGGGAAGAAGTAGAAGCAGTGACAGATTTTACTTTCCTAGGATCAAAGCTCACTGCAGATGGTGATTGCAGCCATGAAATAAAAAGGTGACTGATTCTTGGGAGGCAAGCGATGAGAAACCTGGGGAACATAGTGAAAATTAGAGACATCACATTGCAAACAAAAATTTGCATAGTCAAAGCAATGGTATTCCCTGTGGCAATGTATGGTTGTGAGAGCTGGACCATTAGGAAAGCTGAGCGCAGAAGAATAGATGCCTTTGAGATGTGGTGTTGGAGGAGAGTTTTGAGAGTCCCCTGGACAGTGAGGAGAACAAATAGGTCAATCTTAGAAGAAATCAACCCTGACTGCTCCTTAGAAGGTCAAATAATAAAGATGAAGCTAAAGTACTTTGGACATCAAATGAGAAGAGAAGACTCACTTGAGAAAGCCTTGATGCTTGGAAAGGTGGATGGCAAAAGAAGAAGGGGGCAGCCAAAAATGAGATGGCTAGATGGTATTGTAGAGACAATGGGCACAGAATTGAGCGAGTTGAGGAGGATAGAGGAGGACAGAAGGGCCTGGCAGACAGTGGTCCATGGGGTCGCAAAGGTTTGGAGTCGACTGTGTGACTGAACAACAAAAAATTATAAAGCTGAACCATATCAACATTATTTATGATTACCCTAAAGCTTTTTGCAAGATAATCCAAAGTAGCATTTCCCTTTCTTTGTTAAATCAGTTGTTAAGGTACAAGCGTAATAAAATGTATCACATCCAAGAGGGGATATTCTTATCCTCTCACTAGTTGCAAATGTAGACTGTAAATATAAACCAGAATAATTATTTACCAATTGACAAGGGAAATATTATTCCATATTGCTCTGTATTATGTCTGAAGAAGTGTTACAGGTATAATTGGTGAAGTTGGAAGGTGTTAACACTTGCATCTTTTAAATGAACATAGTAAAGTGTACAGTTAAGTAAGAGATTGGGTTTACTATCTATTCATGTTGTTTTTTATTGTGGCATTGCAAGGTTCTCTAAATGAAAATACAAGAGCAAATGAAACAGCTTTATGAACTCACAGGAGGAGCAGTTGTTCTAGTGGCTTTCATACAAATGTCTAATTAATTCTTGAAGCTACCTAAATTGTCCTTTTGTAATCAGTGAATGGGAATTTACAAAAGAACATGTGCAGATGTAACTTAAGTGAAATGGGACATGGGGTTTAATGATCAGCTGGCAGTTTGCAGTTGCTAGGATCAGGAAATTTTAGTTAGTTTTCTCATTAATATTACATTAGTTAGTTGGTGAAACATTAATTTGAATATATTATAAGCATTAGAGGCATTAGTATTATTTTTGAACACCCAATCAAACCAATTTACATCTGTTACTTTATCTCCAAACATAAACCTTGATTGGGAAAATTGAAGAGTAAATAATTGAAGAAGGACATTATTTTTAAGAAAAATATTGACAGTTAAATTCCCCTCGCCAATCTATTTTTGCATTATGATTTTTTACTACTTTGTTCCATAAAATCAAAACTTTCTTTAGCTTTTCTTGTATATTAATTGTCACAACATTTCTATATTCACAAATATCCACAAAATATTCTGTTTGTACAGTTTTCTGTTTCATTCGACTAAGTAAAACCATGTCTGTAGACTGTATTCCTTTGGATACTCAACTGCCTTCCACTTTTGAAAGTGTAAATATTTGTGGCCATTTAGCTACAGATGGTTTCAAAGTACATGTGTTGAAATCTGCTAATAGTGTGTCAGATATCAGCTATGGGTAGGCAATCTCTCATACACCAAGCCCGTCCTTGCTGGATTTTGTTTTAGAAATATTATATCTTCTAATTTTCTAATGCTGCCTTGCACTTGATATTATTATTTTTATTATTATTTAATCTATATAAATATTCCAGAGAGTTACTCTGGAGTTTAATTGTTTACTGGCTAGCAGCTTTCTTATTTCTAGCTAATATTTATTGATAGAGTGACTTTAATGTACTAAGGACTTCTAGGCAGTTTAGAAAGAATTATTAGGTGAATCCAAAAATAACATCTAAAATACAGATTGGCAGGTTACATATAAAACAGGCTAAGACAGCACTAAGCCAACAACAATAACAAACAAGAACAAGCAAGGAAATAACATAAGACACATTACACTATAGCAATTTCTGATGTGCCATTGTTCTCAGTGGCAAGTAGTCTTACACTGATGATTATTACAATGGCAATGCCTTACGTAACAGACCTGTTACTCACAAGTAGGACCTTTGCCTACAAGGGAGTTGGACTGCACCTGAATTGTCACCCCTGCCCTCCAGCTAAGTAATCCAGGATTTTGAGCTTGTCTTCTCACATGTCTTTACCTATGTCCAGGGTGTAAGTAAGGTCGCACCTAGGAAATTAAACCATTCCAGTCATCTTCATGCATTTTAAAAGTATATTGTAAGTAAAGCCAATTACAGATTTCTTAGTTTCAGGAAGCAAAACAATTCTAGGCAATGAAGCAAATTTAAATCAGTAAGCACATTGAAAACAATAAAAGCCTGACTAAGAGTGGAAGCCAAAGGACCCCTTCTTAGCTTAAAAGTCCTACATGTTTGCTAAGTTCTAAGCAGACTCCAGACAACTACATATTAAGCATGGCAAAGACCAAAGAGAAAGTTTTTTCTCTTCCCAATCCTTTTATCTCCTTCAACAAGTTCCACCCTCAGGATGACTCCAGCAAATCACGACACAGAATCACATGTGTATCACAAATTAGGTTTAAATTTTCCAACTACAGGAAGCTAGCATGTTTTGACTATCAATCCTTCTCTGGAATACACCATAACTACTCCCCACCTCAGAAATCTCCATTACAGATTGAAAGAACACACAGGCCCCATTCTAATCATGACACCTTAAAAAACCCAAGGTACTTTTAAGTTATGTTTAAAGATATATGCTTCCCCTATAGTCACATCATCATCATCATCATCATCATCATCATCATCATCATCATCATCATCATCATCATTATTATTATTATTATTATTATTATTATTATTACACTAGTACCCTGAATAACGTTATGACTTGGTTCCACAAGTCCCGTCGTTATCCAGTTTTTAACGTTGTGCGATACATTGAACACACAATGTTAAAAAAAGCCCTGTTTCCCTGGAGGCTGCAGGAAGCCAGAACGTCGGGATTTGAAGCCTGACATTCTGGCTTGCTGCTGCCTCCAGGGAGGTGGGGGAACTTTGGAAACAGCTTGGAGCGGGTTTCCCCACCTTCTTCGACTCGGCGGGGGGTCAGAGACCCCAAAATTGGTAAAAAACCCCAAAAATTTTTTGGGGTTTCTGACCCCCCCACCGGGTCCAGGGAGGTGGGCAGACCTGATCCAAGGTGTTTCTGGGCTTCCCCGACGTCCTGAGCCAGTGCAGCAAGCCAGAATGTCAGAGTTCGAATCCCGACATTCTGGCTTGCTGCACTGGCTCAGGATGTCGGGGAAGCCCAGAAACACCTTGGAGTGGGTCCCCACACCTCCCTGGACCCAGCGGGGGGGTCAGAAACCCCAAAATTGGTAAAAAAAACGGCCTTTTTTTTTTTACCAATTTTGGGGTCTCTGACCCCCCCCCCCCGCCGGGTCCAGGGAGGTGTGGGGACTCGCTCCAAGCGGTTTCCAAAGTTCTCCCACCTCCCTGGAGGCTGCAGCAAGGCAAAATGTCAGGATTCGAATCCTGACATTCTGGCTTGCTGCAGCATAAAAGAGGGTGGGGAAAGTTCAAAATTAGCGCGCATCAGCTCTAGGGAGGTCGGGAGACCCGATGCGCGCTAATTTTGAACTTCCCCCACCCTCTTCTATGCTGCAGCAAGCCAGAATGTCGGGATTCGAATCCTGACATTTTGCCTTGCTGCAGCCTCCAGGGAGGTGGGAGAACTTTGGAAACAGCTTGGAGCGGGTCCCCACACCTCCCTGGACCCGGCCGGGGGGGGGGGGGTCAGAGACCCCAAAATTAGTAAAAAAAAAACGTCCGTTTTTTTTACCAATTTTGGGGTTTCTGACCCCCCGCTGGGTCCAGGGAGGTGTGGGGACCCGATCCAAGGTGTTTCTCGGCTTCCCCGACGTCCTGAGCCAGTGCAGCAAGCCAGAATGTCGGGATTCGAACTCTGACATTCTGGCTTGCTGCACTGGCTCAGGACGTCGGGGAAGCCCAGAAACACCTTGGATCTTGTCTGCCCACCTCCCTGGACCCAGGGGGGGGTCAGAAACCCCAAAATTGGTAAAAAAAACAGACGGGTTTTTTTTTTACCAATTTTGGGGTCTCTGACCCCCCCCCCCCGCCGGGTCCAGGGTGGTAGGGAGACCCGATCCAAGGTGTTTCTGGGCTTCCCCGATGTCCTCAGCCAGAGCAGCAAGCCAGAATTTCAGGATTCGAACCCTGACATTCTGGCTTGCTGCACTGGCTGAGGATGTCAGGAAAGCCCAGAAACACCTTGGATCGTGTCCCCTGCCTGCTCCAGAGAGATCAGAGGACCCGATCTACAGCTGCAGGGTGGCTGGGGAAGCTGACGGGGACTCCCTGTCGGCTTCCCTAGCCACCCGCCCATGCCTCCGCAGCTGTGGGATGGCTGGGTAAGCCGATGGGGGAGCCCCCCATCAGCTTTCCAGCCTCCCCACCCCTGCCTCCGTAGCTGCAGGGTGGCTGGAAAGCTGAACGGAGAACCCTGTTCAGCTTTCCACCCACCCTGCTGCTAAGAACTACTGTATCGGATAACGTTAAAATCGCGTTATTTGAAACATGATTTTTCCAAAAATCTTGTCACGTTATACGGTTTTAGCGCTATATGATACTCACGTTATATGGGGTATTATTATTATTATTATTATTATTATTATTATTATTATTATTATTATTATTATTATTATTATTATTATTATTATTATTATTATTATTATTATTATTATTATTATGCTATTTTCCTGCTTTGTTCCCCATCTCAACGAATAGATTCATAGTAGAATCTATATTTCTGGCAGCTAATGTAAATTCACAGTCATAAATGGGTATAATTTGCCCGGTTCTGTCATTTTTTGTCTCAACATGCTTTGCAGTGGCTGATTAAATGACTTTTGACTTCAGAGTATCATCTTTCAGTACTATACCTTGTTTAATTTTAGACTGTCTCATCATAGGGTTTTCAAGATAAGCAAAGTTCAGCATTGGTTTACCATGCCAACTTCTGCATAGTACTAACAAAAGTTAGCTGAGTGTCATTGCTGTTGCCTCCTCCACCTTTACTTACTCAGTAGCTGCCTCCCCCATTACCACTGCAACTACTTCTCTATTGATGTGACTGTTACCTTTAAGAGAGTGAGTGTGTCTAATGTTTTAGCTACAACCATTCTGCCTTGGGTGGCCTTCCTAGGAGTCCAGGCTCATAATGGTGTCTGACTTCTTAATAGCATTGGTCTCATCCTCATTGATGAACCCAATCCCCTTCACCACATTAAGGTGTTCATCCAAAAATAATGCTATACATTTTAATTGCATAAACTACCATTAGTTTCTCTTACTAGTTTTGTTATTCCTATTTATTTTTTTCTGGGTCCTTGGTTTGTATAAATGCTTATTAAAAGGCTGCAATTGACAGTTTTGTGAAGAAACACATTCTCTGCTTGCTGCAAATGTGTGTTTGCTATACATCAGTGTTTTTATTCTTTTTGTACTTTTCTCCAAGTCATTTTGGTGTTCTTGTTGTTTGAAGAGCAACCCTGCAGATTATGGGAACAAGATCTACTGGGAACTATTAGAACACAGAAAAAAGCTTGAGTAAGAATGCAAGGGGCAATGCACACAGCAATAGTGTTTACTGAATCACTTCTGTGACACATTTGTTGGTATTGTAATCATGTTTAAGCCTTAATGAATATGCTTGGGTATTACCAGCAGTATCCCTCTTGACAAAATAGCCTTTCAGGCGGAATGGAATCCAGCAAACATAGTAATTATAATACAGTAATATATATCCCGAAGTAGCTCTCCTGCATGGTAAGTATGAGATTTGAGAGAGTTCACTATGCTAACAATCATAGTATGAACATCAAAGACAAAACTTGCTTCTTGAAATTAATTTTTGATTTATGTAGGTATAAGTTCTTTGGTTGAAACATTTCTGCTTGCATCCTTAATAAATTAGGGAGATAGATAGATTTGGGGAAAGTATTGCATAAAATTTAATTGAATATCTGAATCTTTGGACAAGAGAAAGATTCATCTACAATTATTACATCCCAAAATTCAACTCTTGAGGTATTGTATAAACTGTATAATGTAGATCAGGTTAAATCATTGCCAGTCTTCAATTCTGGAATTGTGCCTCTTTACCACCAGAATAGTACTTTATTATTTAATGTAAAAATATTGGTTTTAACAATGCTTTGAAACGCTCATACCTGAAAATTTATCTCTGGCTAATTGGGCTGCTCTACTTGCTGCATCCTGGATTTGAAGTTAAATCTCTCAGAGCTGCTCATTTATATTCAGAATGCAGAAGGTCTCCAGAAAATATCAATCATGGCATTAAGTGTGCGTAATAGCATCCATGGTAACTGTATGGTAAATTATAATGCAGATTTTTCCAGATGAATTATTTAGGTCACAGATTTTGATGGAGAATGTTATGAAACCTTCTCTCTTGAATCCTTATAATCTTTTGGAATGTTGAAATTGTCATTTAATGAGAGATTACTATTTTAATTCTTCAAGATATGGAATATGAAAGGCATGTTTGTCATTTTTACATATGTCTGATCTTTTGGAGTGAAGTTATATTTGTCTTACTACCAAGAATTCGTATTTCTGGAATTAACAAGAAATACGTTAACTACCATAATAATCTAAACAGTGTCTTGTTCTGGTAGATAATTTGGGATTGTTAACGGAGCAAACAAACAAAAGTCTGCACAGTCAAAGCAATGGTATTTTTGATAGTGATGTATGGTTGTGAGAGCTGGACCATAAGGAAAGCTGAGCGCAGAAGAATAGACGCCTTTGAGATGTGGTGTTGGAGGAGAGTTTTGAGAGTACCCTGGACAACAAAGAGAACAAATTGGTCAACCCTGACTGTTCCTTGGAAGGTCAAATATTGAAGATGAAGTTAAAGTACTTTGAACATCAAATGAGAAGAGAAGATTTAATTTAATTTAATTTTTAGATTTCTATGCTGCCTCATTCGCGAAAGCAACTCTACGCGGCTTACAGAATATACAGCAATACAATATATACAACAATTATACAATACACATCCAAAGAACAGAAAAGTAAAGGAAACAGCGCTTAACAACAATAATGATAAAATATCCAATATATAATAATACAGTATGCCCAAAAATTACACAGTACATATCCTACAAAAATGGCCCATAACAGAAACAATAATCAATACACAATACAAAAATTATGCAATATTCACAAAAATCACAACATATCAAACACCATAGTAAAATAAAATATAACAATACAATAAAATGTAACAATGCAATAAAACGTAAAAGACCAACACATCTCCTGAATCAGCAACCAGCCCTCACCAGATGTTCCTCTTCTTCTGGCCAGTGGGTAAGGGGCCAGCATCTGGCAGCAACCAGGATTCACTTGAGAAAGCCTTGATGCTGGGATAGGTCGAGGGCAAAAGAAGAAGGGGCCAGAAAATGAGATGGCTAGATGGTACTTTTGATGCAATAGGCACAAAGCTGAGTGGGCTGAGGAGGATGGTAGGGGATAGGGGTGGCCTGGCTTGTGGAGTTCCATGGGGTCACGAAGGGTCGGAATCAACTGTGCGACTGAACAACAACAAAAGGAGCTAAATTTGTTTTAAATGGGCTGAAAGACAGTTTTAGGGTCTGTCAGTCAAATTATAATGGATTGAGTCCATCAGAGTAGATATTAATGGATCAATATGTTCATATTAGCTGACTATATATGTAATTTGAAACTATGTATGTGTCTACAAATACCTGATTTTCTCTAATAAGAAGGTAAGGATCCTGTTAATTAGGCTTGTCACTACAATTCAACTAATATAACTTTCAGTAACAAATTACAATTTAAGATGATGGTACAGTCAAGTAACTTTGGGTGTGAAAGGAAATGCCTATGCTGACTTCTTAACATGTTATGTTTCGTTCCTGAAAGTTATGCTGATGGTGTTTCACTGGTATAACTATGCAGTAGAATTTCATTCAAATGGAATTTGCCATGGTATAACAAATTAAAATGGGTCCATCCATACGCATATGACTCATATGACCAATTTTTTTCTTGGTAAATATAACAGAGTCCAATATGCTTGAAATACTACTTTCTCACATAACCAAGCATTGGCTCAAATCTAAAGAGGATTTAGGCTTTTGAAGCAAGGGATTTTTTTCATTGTTTACTTGCACAGATTATGACTATCTAATTAGGTATCCTACTCCATTCTTAATTAATTAATATGAAATTTAATGCTACTTGAAGTACTACCCAGCAGGGAAGACATAAAAGTACCTAATTCAACATGGATTTATTGTCTCAAGTTAAGAGTATGTCCAGAGCCTGGGAGCCACACAGAAAGAGGTTAAAAAAGCTTGCACCAGAAATTGTGCACTTTTGGTTGTGGCCTCCAGGCTCTGGAATGAGCTACTGACTGAAATTAGACCTGTCCTCACCTTACTGGCCTTCTGAAAGGCCCTGAAAATTATTTTTCAACAAGCTTTTTCAGGGTAAAATCAGTACCTTGGGTGGAGCTGTGGTAGTTTATGTTATGGGCATCTGTAGCTATATGTTGTACATGTGTTGTTATTGTTTTGCTGGATTTTTATTGTATTTGTTTGTTTTACCCTGTTTTAACCCTATGTAAGCCACCCAAAAGTTATGGTCTCACTAATTGAGAAAGATATAAATTCAATCAATCAATCAATCAATCAAATATTGAGGCATGGAACAAAATTATTTCTTTTGCCTAGTTTGCCACATTTGTGAGGATCGTCTCACTGTGGGCTTTTTTAAAACATTGTGTGATCAATGCATTACACAACGTTAAAAACTGGATAATGATGAGATTTGTGGAACCAAGTCTCATCGTTATCTGAGGTACTAGTGTATTTGGAATACAGTACTTACTTTATCTTCGGAAATGATTGGAAGATTGTCTGACCTGGTTATAGACACAAATAATTCTTTGGCATTTTCAGGACTGACAGGTTTGTTATAGCACGGGTATTCATCAATTAAAATCACTTCACCAGATGTGTGGTCAATATTCTTACATTATTAGGCGTTTGTATGCTGAAATAGGCAGTTTGCTAAAAGATGGCTTTTTCCCTATGTTCTTGGCTTATTTTAACCCCTTTCCATCTTTCCTTAGCTTTTCTAATTTTACTTATTTTTCATAATATAATTCTTGATAAAACTCATTTACTATTTCAATTTTTCCTTCATCTTATTATATCTTTTTTCCTGTTTATTTATCAAAACTCCTGTTTCCCTTTTACTTCTTTTCTCTTTTACCGCTCTTGCTAATAATTTTGAATTTTTGTTGTTATATTCAAAATACTCCCTCTTTAAATATATCAAGTCCCTTTTAACCTTTTCTATATCTTTTCCAACTAATTCCTTCTTTAGCCTTTGCATCCTTTCAAAAATTCTCCGCTCTTTGGTTTTTATGTGTTCTTCCTGAAGCAGTTTAATTTCCTTTTCAATTTCTTCTTGTTTACTCCTTAATTGCTTATTCTTTATGCTTGTTAGTTTAATACATTCCCCATGAATACTGACTTACATCTTCTGTATCATTCCATTGCTAATTTTCCTTCCAATTTTTAACTATTTGTTCTTTATTTTTAGCATATCTAAATAGTTTTGGATCATATCTCCAATTATTTTTCTTCCAATTTTTCCCTTCTAGCTTTAATTCTAACAAAACCTTTGTATGATCTGACTCTTTAAAAATTCCTACTTCCATCACTTCCATATTTTTAATCATGTTATCTGTGACCAAAATATAATCTATTCTAGAATATGAATTGTGTACTTGTGAAAAGTAATTGTAAACCCTTTCTGAACCTTTAAATTCTCTCCAAGCATCTCCTAAACCCAGGAGTTTAATCCATTTATCCATTATTTGTGTTTTAAACCCACTTCTATTTTTTGGGGTCACATTTGTACAATCTATACTAGATCATATTAAATTGAAATCACCTGCTACTATCATTTTTACTGTTTTCTCTCTTACCAATATTTGATACATTTTATCCAAAAATGTATCTTGATACCCATTTGGTGCATAAACATTCACAAAAATTATATCTTCATCTTCCACTGTACTTTCACAACCAAATACAGTCATACCTCACATAACGAATTTATGCGAGTCAGACTGCTTAGCAAAAAACTTACTCGTTATGCGAGTTTTTCACTAAATGAAATGCTTGTTATGCGAGGTTTGACTATACTTTGTCATCATAAAACCCAATCTACTCAAAATCAAGATTGCTACTCCTCTTGCCTTTGAGGTATCAAAGGCCTTTTCATAAATCTGTGTCCATCCTAAAAATAAATTGTGCATATCTTCTGATTTTTGATGTGTTTCCTGTAGAAAGATTACATCTGGTTGGTCTTTCCTAAGGGCTAACTCCAATCTTCTGTGTTTCACTTGACAACCAGTACCTTTTACATTCAATGACAATATCTTAACGGTTTTCATATCTACTTTTTAATCTTATCTTGCTGGACTTACTGCGATCTCCAAAGGCTGTGCATACATCCAAACAATTTACCCTCACTACCCCACATTTAAAAATAAAACACATATAAAAAATTTTCTTTCACCCCCATTTTTTCCATTTAGATTTTTTGATAGGAAGATACATGGCAGATCTCACAAGGAGGGTGGTAGATTTGATGGCTAGAGCTGATCAAAATAAAGAAAATATTGGATTATTTTCTTTGGATATTTTCAAAGCTTTTGACTCACTTCAATGGGTTACAGTTAAAGAAATTATTGGAAATTGTGGCTTTGGAATAAAGTTTTGAAAGATAATTGAACAGCTACATCAGCAAGGTTATGTTAGAGTGAAATTAGGTGTTTACAGAAGCTATAAGGCTTGAAGCGGGAACTATACAAGGCTGTCCTTTGTCTCCAATATTGTTTATTATGGCCATGGAATTATTGACGAGAACTCTAAAGGAAGATAAAAAAATTGAGGGGATAGGAAGCATAAAATTAACCTATATGCAGATAATAATGAAAAATCCTACAAAAATTTTAGAATGGGTCCAGATACATCTTAATGAATTTGAGGAAATGGCAAGATTGAAAGTAAATTGAGGAAAGGCTGAAGCAATATTTTGTCATATATGGGAAGAAGAAGAGAAGGAAATAAAGCAAACATACAACATGCAGGTTAAGTGTAGCGTGAAATATCTGGGAATAAATATTTCAAATAAAATTGATGGTCTCAAAAAATTAAACTACGAGAGACAAAGAATTGAAATTAAAGAGAAAATAAAACAATATAGTAAGTTGAATTTGTCTTGGTTTGGCAGGATTGCACTATCCAAAATGAAACTACTACCAAAAATTACTTTTTTTTTTGTTTGATGCCCTCCCAATCCAACTCAGGGAGAAAGTAACAGCGGCTTTTCAGAATCTGTTAAATAGCTTTTGTAAGGGGGGGGGGAGACCAAGAATAGCAAAGAGTTTGTAGTTCTAATCTCAGAAGGAAGGTGGGTTGGGACTGTCAAATGTAAAGAATTATTATAGGGCATTTCAGTTAAAGAATATTGTGAAGATCCTAATGAAGAATGAAGTTATTTGGGAAGAGATTGAGATGAAAGAACTACAACGATTAGGTAATGCCATTTTTTTTTTAGATAAAGACATGAGAATAAAGGTTAAGAATAAAATGACAAAGGCATTGATGGAGGTTTGGAAAAATTTGGGGGGAAATTGGCTCCAGATGTATCCTAGATTATGGAAATGGAAGATATAAATATATTTCCAGTGAAGATAGATAGAAAGGTAAAGGAGATAGTTTCTAGAAGTGATGTGTTCCTGTTGAAATATTAGATAAAGATTGTGATAACTAAAGAAAAGTTATTAAGACAAATTGAGGTAAGTATAGCGAGTCAATCCTTACCAGTGCTACTTCGGCCCATTGCAGGGCAGTTTAAAAGCGTTAAGCATTAAATGAGTTAAGCTGATTTAAGTTAATAAAGTGGCCCAATTTTTTCAACCAAAATATTGTTGTCTGACTCCTCATTTCGCTGTACCGGGGAAATGATCATGCGCCGACTCGATCCTCCCATCGGCGCACGCTTTGCACGGGCGGCAGAGGGGGAGGAAGCGGCAGTGGCGAGCCCTGTGGGTGGAGCCTGGCGCAGCCCTTAAAAGTGCTGCGTGCGCACAGAGGCTTGCCGCCTTTCCCCTACCGGCACCAGCCGAAGCGGGCACGAGTTCCCCTCCCTCCCTCCCTATTGCCGCAGTGTGATTGTTTTGGTCGCTTCGGGGCCGGATGGGAATTTTTGCTTGAAACCTGATTGGCACTTGGTTTCTTGTGGTTTTCGCCCATCCCACACTGCTTGCGAGTGGTCGAGCTGGAGGTGTGTCACCGGTCACTTTGGCGGGTAGCACTGGTAACGATATTGAGTGGATTCCTATTGAATCTGGTGGGGACGCAGTTCATCAGTCAGCGTGGGACGAAGCATAGAGAGAACGACAGCACAGGCTGATGAAATGCGGTCCGGGAACAAAGGACTGCCAGTCTGGACAAGCTGCAATCCCATAAAATGTTCGCCCGATTTGGAGGTCCGAAGCTCTACGGAGAATTCGGACAACGGGATCATTAATTTGGTAAACTAAAGAAAAGTTATTAAGACAAATTGAGGTAAGTATAGCGAGTCAATCCTTACCAGTGCTACTTCGGCCTGTTGCAGGGCAGTTTAAAAGTGTTAAGCGTTAAATGAGTTAAGCTGATTTAAGTTAATAAAGTGGCCCAATTTTTTCAACCAAAATATTGTTGTCTGACTCCTCATTTCGCCTTACCGGGGCAATGAGCAAAGAGCAGAAATGTATAAATAGATGAACTTGCTGGTTTCAAGTTATATTAGGAAGTAAGTGGAATGCTAGATATAAAGAATCCAGTTTAGAAAGGAAAAGGATAGAATTTGAAAAGATACTTTACAGAATAAGAAAGTGTGAAATGGTCATAAAGAGCTTAGTGCGTAAGATTTATAAAATTTTAAATAAAGAAGATGTCAGGATGAAATAAGAATAATGTGGGAACAGGATTTAAATATAAAAATTTTGGAAATAAATTGGAAAAATAAATGGAAGAGAAGAATTATGAAAAGTCTGTTTGGTAATGTAAAATAACATAATTATAAAATGTTATGGAGGTGGTACTTAACCCAGTTTGGTTACCTCAAATGGATAATACAGAAAATAGAAATTGTTGGAGATGTAAAGATAGCCTGGGGACATATGAACACATGTGGTGTTGTAAAGTGACTATGGGTTTTTGGGTAAAAATAGAGAAAGAGATATCAGAAATATTGAATTTTGATCTGAAGTTAGAGTCAAGTACTGTACTGTACTGCCTTATTGACAGTAGTGGACAATATGAATATAGACACAAATAAAAAAGATTTTTATCTACAGTGTTAACTGTAGCAAGACAATATATTGCAACAAATTGGAAAAATGATTCTGTATTAAAATTGGAGAAATGGTACAAAGAAATGTGGGAAATTGTGTTAAATGATAAACTTACATGGGAGTTAAATAGAAAGAAAGGTATAATTAAGGAGAATAAGTTTTGGAATATATGGAGTCAATTTCTGGAACATACTTTGCTGAAAGCTAAAGGAAACAAACCAGTACCAGATCACAAGAGTTTTTGGAAATGGTAATATAGAGCTGTGAAAAAACTGCCCTCTCCAGGGCTTTGTATATATAACAGGGCCATATTATATATATATATTTAAAAAAGTAACATATGAATATAAGCAGATTTGAATATGTATTAGAGCGGGAGAAATACAGTATAACTATGATGAAGAAAGTTATACCTTTCCCTCCTTTTTTTCTTTTTTCTTGTGTGTTTACTTTATTACATTTTTAATGTATTTTCTTTGTTTCATTTACATAGTGTATTGTGATGTGATGTTATATGTTTATTTGTTACTTTAGTGTTAGTAAAATTCAATAAAAATAAAAAATAAAAGATGGCTCTTTCATAATATGTTTTCCAAGGACATATTCAGATTCTACATTTTCCCTTACGTTTTAAAAAAACTGACCGTTTGTATTCTCTATTTCTTTCCTGAAACTACCCTTACTACTTCTACCTCCTTATTTTTCTCTTCTCCTTCATCTTTGGATGGTTGTGTTTTGGGTATGGATATTTTTGTAAGATCTTTGTCTTTGCTTTTAGACTACCTTTTTCATTTTGTTTTCATTTGGTTTGTTTTCAGTTGCAATTGAACTTGAGGTTCTGAAATCTCCTTTGAATCTTTTTAATTACTGCTAAGATTTTTCTAAGGTTATCCCACTTTCATATTATGTTTTTTAGATAAAATGTGATTTTAATCTTACATTCACTTTTGCTTATCTATCAATAACATTGTAATGATGGCCAGTGTATGTCCCTATTCTGGAAAGGCACATTGCAGAGTAAGAGACAATGTCAGATGAATCCCTAGAGTCATGCTCTCTGTCATATTATTTTTCTGCAAATGTTGACACAAATGAAGTGAAACACTCATTTATATTCATATGATTATGGTAATAAAACAATTGGCAATAAAACCAGTATGTTAAACTCTGTATAAATCACATATACTCTTAAAGATGGAAGATTACTGTAAATGTTGGTTTGAAGCATTATACTTTTAGTTTATTTGTCAGAATGAATGCAAATTCCAGCAGTTATGCATTAAATCACAGTAATTGATGTTTTAAGCTTTATGCATGCAAGCACAATATGTGACAATGCAATATACAGAAAGCTGAGCAGAAGGTAGTCATTCTCCCCAACTTTTTCTCATTATCTATCTTATTGGAAGAAGGTAATTGGCTCACACAAAAAACGCTAGGTTTTGGTTTCCTGTTCTCTAATCATCCTGGATTCCCTCCTCTGTACTTGTTCGTGTTTCTTGGTTTCCTTCTTAAAGTGCAGTGTCCAGAACTAGACACAGTATTCTAGATGTGGTCTTACTAGTACTGAATAGAAGGGGGCTAGTACCTCACAGGTTTTGAAAATTATACTTTTGTTAATGCAGACTAAAATAGAGTCGGCCTTTTCTGCAACCACATTGTACTGTCGACTCATATTCAGCTTGTGATCTGGGGTACACAGAAAAAGCCTCTGCTAAGAATGTGAATACAATCAGGCATACCCTGGGTGGCAGCCTTGCAATTTTTGTTAGTTCTGGCCTCAGTATAATATACGCTGCACTGATGGAAACAAACAAAATTGAAATTCTCACCACCCAGACCTCATAATTATATTTTACCTCTGTCTGTAAGCCACCAGAAGCAAATTTTAGCTTTAGTGAACTGGACAATTTTACTTATGACTAAATAAAATTTGTTATTGTAGATTTTAATTGTCACATTGAGGCTTGGGGATATAACCAGACCAATGAAGATGGTGCACAACTTGTATCTTGGACAGAGGCCAATGACCTCCAACCTGTCCATGATCCAAAACTGCCTGCATCCTTTAACAGTGGTAGATGGAACAGGGGGTATAATCCAGAAAGCATCTTCATTGGTAAGAAGATATCAGCACAGTGCATGGAAGTTGTTAATTATCCAATCCCACACACTCAATACAGAGCCATCATGTGCATACTATATGCTGCAATGAAGCCACAGGAGGTTCCTTTTCATAGGCAAATTATCTTTAAGAAGACCAGATGGGTGAATTTTTGAGAGAAACCGGATAAAAGTGTGGAGAAATCCTCCCACATCCAGATAAATATCATGAATTTGTCCATCTTGTGAAAGTAATATCAAGGAAAAATAGTCCAAGAGGATGCTGCACCCCAGTACCTTCAGGACCTGACTGAGGGCATCAGGCATTCTCAGCCTCTGGTATGCTGGCCAAACGAGGCCCCCAAAGCCATTTCATCAGGACTGCAACACCCTCACCAAACCCGGAAGCAGAGAAACCTGTGAGCTGCACATTCACAGAATGCCCTTAAATGTGTTCTGCACATGCATGATGCACATTGCCCCCACATGCCCGCACAAAAGAGACAGACCACAGTATTGTTGGTATAAACAATGGGCCACTTTATTTCAAATTCAACTTAACTTTAAACATTTTAACCAATAACTTTCTGCAGCAGGCCGCAGTAGCACTGGTAAGGTACAAAGATATCCATTCATAAACTTAACTTGGATATCCTTCAATCCTTTGTTAACTTCCTTTAACTGTCCCGGTCAGAAGTGACCCGTTGTTGTCTCCTTCTGACCCGCAACCGGGCAAACTATATATTGGGGCTGCCTGCTGCCGAGCTGGGCAGTTCCCAAGTTCACGGTCCGCATTTTGATCCGGCCCACTCTTCTATCTTCCCTTCTTTGCTTGCGGAGTGGCCGATCAAAACACGTTCCAACCAGGTTCTCCTGGGACCAAATTTCTTCCCCACCAGTGCTACCCGCCCCAAAAGTGACCTAACCACTCCAGCTCACCCGGTGCCACAGTGTGGGATGGGCGAAAACGCCAAGAGACCTACCAGCCAAACAAGGTCTCAAGCAAAAATTCCCATCCGGCCCCGAAGCGACCAAAAAATTGTCACACTGCATCCAGGGAGGGAGGGCGGGGCTCGCTTTGCCGGTCAGACGGGGACTGGCGGCGAGCACAGGGAGCGCGCCGCCCTTATAAGGGCAGCGCTCAGCCACGCCCCCTGCGCTCGTCCCCAGGCCCGTCTCTTTGACCGGCACTGGGGCAAAGCGCGCGGCCGCGGCAGTTGCCACGGCCGCTCGTCCATTTTACTTCTGCTTCCAGGTGGGTGGAACCATGTGACCAGCCTGATCAGTTGTCCAGGAGGCATTGTCAGGCCAGTGACCCAAAAGGGTTGAGAAAGCCTGTTTTACTGGAAGGTATCAGGAATTCTACAACCAGGATCCTTTTCAGGAAGACACTTGAATCTGGGGAAGAACTGATCCAGACTCTAGCTGAAAATCAGAAATCACGATGGTGCACATTAGTCCAAAAAGAAAAAAAAATAGATTTGAAGCAGAACAGTAGATGAGGTTGGAAACTCCTAAAAAAATAGGTGGAAATTTAACCCAGCCACAGCAAAACTATATAGCTAGTCTATATAGCTAGACCAAATAGCTAGTCAGTTGCTAAAGAATGGAAAAACACAAGGTAAAAAGGTGCATGAAAAAGCCATCTGACCAGAGAAATAAGAGGGGAGTTTACTAAATAGTCCCTTTGTGGCATCTGAATTGAAGGAAGCTATAAACAGCTTGAAACCAAATAAAGCAACAGGTATTGATCACATGAGAGCAGAGCAGATAAAGCAATTTGGTCTTCACACTTTGGAATATCTCCTGATATTAATGAACAACTACATAGGTGAACTTAAGGTTTCTAAATTGTGGAGACAAGAATTGCTAGAATTGTTACTTTGTTGAAACCTGACAAAGACTTAGATGACCCAAAAAGCTACCAACCAGTGTCACTCCTTTGCATCTTTATAAGGCACTTGAACAGATGATTCAAAATTGTATTTCTGAATTTATTAATGGGAAGATCATGAAGGAGCAGGCAAGCTTCAGGCTGGTCAGGTCATGTTGTAGTCAAATTCTTAACCTTACACAACACATTGAGGATGGCTTTGAAAGAAAGCTAATTACAGAAGTGGCTTTAATTGACCTAATTGCAGAATACAATACTGTCAGTCATAGGATTCTGCTCCATAAAATAAATATTCTTACCAAAGATAAGAAGCTTACTAAGGCCATTGGCAGCTTTGTAGAATCATAGAATAACTGAGTTGGAAGGGGCCTTTTAGGCCATTGAGTCCAACCACCTGCTCAGTGTAGGAATCCAAATCAATGCAAATTATCTTTCAGATATTTGAAGAGTGCTATCATAATTCCTCTCAGTCTCTTTTTCTCATGGCTAAACATGGCCAGTTCCTTCGGTCTTTCCTTATATGCCTTGGTTTACAGTTCTCTGTTCATCCTTGTTGGCCTTCTCTGTACCTGCTCTAATTTATTTGAATCTTTCTTAAAGTACAATTGCCAGAATTGGACACAGTGCTCTAGATGTGGGTCTAACTAGTGCAGAATAGAGGGTGATTAGTACCTCATGGGTTTTGGAGACTATACTTCTGTTAATGCAGCCTAAAACAGTGTTGGCCTTTTTTTCTTCTTTGCAGCCACATCACAGTGTTGACTCATATTTAGCCTGTGATCTACAACAATTCCAAGATCATTCTCAGTTGTAGTATTACTGAACCAATTATCCCATCTTGTTTTTGTTCCCCAGGTGTAAAACTTTGCATTTATCCCTATTAAATTTTATTCTGTTGGTTTCAGCTCAGTGTTCTAGCCTATGTAGATCTTTTTGAATTCCATTCCTGTCTTCCAAGTTACCACCCAATGTCATTTGGTTTATTTTCTCATCTGCAAATTTGATGAGAATTCCTTCCACTCCCTCATCCAAGTCATTTATGAAAATGTTGAAATGCACAGAGCCCAGGGCTTCCTTCAGAACTGAAGATTCTATGTGATGATGAATGGAAAGAACAGCAGATGGAGGTTGCAGAAGAATGGACTGCCCCAAGGAAGTGTATTGTCTCCGACAATTCAGAATTGTTCATCTATGCAGATGATACAGCAATGGCTGTACAAGGATCAAGCTTTGATAAGGTAGCTGGAAATCTTACTGGAGCATTTGAAGAACTGGGCCCATACTGCAGCATCAACCATTCTAAGTCTAATCCAAGCAAGACTCAAGTGTGTGCTTTCCAACTTCTAAAATGAGAGGCAAGAGTTGAGTTGGATGTTACATGGCAGGGAACCAATTACAGCATTGTCCTGTACCAAAATTTGACAGGACACTCTTTTTTAGGCAGCACTGCCTGAATTCCAAAGCCAAAGATAGCACAAGGAACATCATCATCAGGAAACTCAAAAGCTATAAACGGGGAACTCCCATCCATGCTGCATACATCAGCTTTGGCCCTGAGTGTCTCTGCAGCAGAGTGTGCTGCTCCAGTATGGAGTGCCTCCACACACAATTTGACATTGCAGTGAATGAAGCCATAGGATACCTCCAACCTACATCAATTGAGAAAATATACTCTTGTTGGTATCGTTCTGCATAAGATAAGGAGAGACATAGCAGCAGATGCTGAGAGAACTAAGCAAGAGAATGACCCTCAACTGCCTCTGAACAAGTCTGCTAGATCCAGGAAGAGCTTTATGGCAAGAACAAACATTCTTGAGGGTATGCAAGAGCAAAAAATTAGAAGATGGAGAAAAGAGCTCACAGGACAAGGCAAAACATTAAAAAAGTATATAGCTGAGGAACTCAACCTGTCGTATGTCACTTGGAGGACTGTGAATTGGCTGAGGGTTAGAGTACCTAAATATAAGACCAACATACTCGAGTGTGGGCTACTAGCAGACAACAACATTTCATTTCATTTCATTTATTCGATTTGTATACTGCCCTACTCGGTACAACCGACTCAGGTACAACATGATGTGTGAATGTGGAGAGATACATAATTAGTTCATTTATTGGTCTGCCAGTTACTACCAGAAACATGCACCAATGAGGACTTAAGTTTGGCAAACAACAAAGCCAAGAATGTGGTTTCAGTTTGGCTGTCCAGTGTTTGAACAGGACACAACAGAAGAAGCATTCAGATGGTTCTTGGCTATGTAAAGCTTGGCATCTTTTTTCCCCTCAGGCAACATGGGCACAATGTTGGACTATATATTGGCACTTTGAATTGTGGAAACAGCAGCAAATTATACCACCTTCATAAATTGGAGGGTTCATGGCCTATTCCGCCTCCATGACTGTTGAAAATCAGAATTCCTCCTCTGTTCATTTTCCCATTGGGCTCAATATGATGGTTTCCATTGACATTTCCTCCACTGAGGGGACCATCACCCCACCTAAAGGAGTTTATCACCTTTAGCCATTGACCCCTTTTGGTAGTCAGGTTATTTACTGCTGCCCGACACTCAGCATTGAGTTGCTGGCTATACGGTACTGTACAGTAGTAAAATAACATCTTTTATGTGCAAAATTTATTGTTTTGTTAATATATAAGTTAACACTGATCTTAAAAAATAGATTCTCTCCTTGCTTCCCCTAAGCAAATTCAAATTTCATTTAGTAACATATTACAAATGGGTATAAAACCACTAATATACTCAAAAGATGTGAGGAAAAAAATACATGTACAGTGGAACCTCGGTTAACTTAATTAATGTGTTATCTGGGATGTTCTTACAGCGAAAATTACTTTAACTGAATTTCCCATAGGAACAGATTGAATGCAATTTCCCATGGGAATGCATTGAAAACCAAAATACATTAACCAGAATGCGGTTTCCCATAGGAATGCAAAACAAAACAAATGACAAAAAAATGATGTGACACCTAACTGCAGGCAAATAGCATTCCCCCCCCCCTTGATGTTGGGTGCTTATTTTACCAACCTCAAAAGGATGGAAGGCTGAGTTAATTTTGGTCCCATCAGGATTGACCTCTCAACATTTTGGCTGCAGTTCAGCAGTTTAATCACTGTGCCACCAGGGCTCTCAATAAGCTTATTGAGTATACCTTTATTAAAGACAATAGACAACAAAGCAAGACAATAGTAAATAAAGCAAGCATATATATCCATATCCATATCATGGCATATATTGCCAGGTACATATATGTAGACTGATTCAACCTGATTGCCTCTTGTCCCATTTTCTATTTTTAAAAAATCCCGACACGTTATTTTTAATGAAACATCAGACAAATGACTCTTTATGTTTATTATTTTGTAGCCACTACAAGTGTTTTCCATTTTGGGTAATGTTTAGCCATATTTCAGAAATGATTTGTGTTCTGAATGAAAAGTTTCACCAAGATATTAAATTGTCATCATCAGTTAGTTTTAATATTTCTGCAAAGATATTATCAAGTCAAAGAATTTTGCTGTTTCTTCTTAGTCTTATTTCAGTTTGGAACACTATTATTTCTATACAGTAATACCTCGGATAACGCTAAGACTTGGTTCCACAAGTCTTGGTGTAATCTGATTTTTAGTGTTATCCGATACATGTTAAAAACCTAATGGATGTATCGGATAACGTTAAAGCTCCATAGAGATACATTGTAACCGCACAGGCTTTAGCAGTTGTTATCCGATCCATCCCATAGGACCTTAATGTTATTCGATCCAATTCTCCTCCCCAGATTACTTAACGTTATGCGATTTTAGCGTTATCTGAGGTAAACGTTATCTGAGGTATTACTGTACAAGTATTGACATCTGATATAACAAATCCTGTTATTCTGCTATCTTCAAACAACATGTTGACATGTTTCCTCCATGCTCTTTGATATCAAATATCAGAAGAAATTTACCTTGGAAGAGTAAAAAAATATCTAAAGATATCAAAGAAAAGCTATTTTTTCAGTACGAAAATTTTTATTTTTATTTTAAATGGGCAGAAATAATATTTAGCATTGCCCCAGTTTTGTATCTTCCACTTTTTAATTGCATTTCTCCCTTGCTCCATGTTTTGTCTCAGCTATCTCTTTGCTGGTTTCTATCTTTGCTCCCTCATAACCATGGATGGTTTTACACTGGAAAAAGGGAAGACATTTTTCAGTATCTCTTAGTGAATCACCATCCTTCTAATCTTTCCATGAGCTGCCATGCTTCATATCTTTCAGCAGATCTCTAACTCAGAGGTGAATTTGTGATGGATGGTTACATTTTTATTTCCTGTAAGGACACGTAAAAGACAAACAGTCAGAATATAGTATTAGTGATCAATGTCATTTTATAAAAATCTCATGAAACAATTTTCTTGTATTATTAGCCACTTTTTAATACATTGTCAGGAAGAAGGGCAAGATGTATATATATTATTGTCATGAAGCACAGTCAGTCAGACTAAAGTCACTAGTAGTTATCTATGTCACTGACCTACTCAAGAATTAACTCTGGCTAGTGCTATGTGACTGTATATATTACATTGAATCATTACTATACTTCCTTTCCTGAACACCACTGTCATTTGGAGTTCTACAGCTCAAAATGGCACTTGTGAGTAATTTCCTTTTTAAACTATGTATGTTTGTATGTGTTTACCTATCTGAGAATGAAAGTTAATGAGCAGCCAAGTAATATTTCTTTTTTAAAATTTCTTAAAGATAAAGTAAACTAGATTTTTTAAAAAAGTAATTTTTGTTTATGATGTTGCATTATAAAAAGCCTTAAATATGATACTATTACATATTTAAACCAAATGATGCTATATATATCCTCATAAAATGAATGGAAAAATGTGGAATGGAATAAAATATTAAACCTAGATATACATAAACTGAGGCAATTTACATGGCAACAACACTCATAAAATTATGGCTCATAGTAATGTTTAGGAAATGGAGATACAAAGTCAGCATAAAAGATATATGTGTATTCTAAACAAATAAATCTTTATATAACATGTATCAGAGACTTTTCTTTATGAAGTAATTATCACATATGTGAAATGATAAAGATAATTCACAAATAACCTTTTTAATGCAGTGGTTTCATGCAGGGAATTACTTCAGTTTGAGCCAGTTAAATGCTTATTCTATGTCTAGAGATTGGACTAATTAGATCCTGATAGAGCATCCATGTTATGTGGGTGGTGAATTCGGCTGTATCATTATGATTACTATTCATAGAACTTTACATGGGATACATAGTATATGTAATGAGCTTCCATATATATTTCTTGCCATATGTTACAATTTAAAACTTGATCCAAGTAGCATCAATTATATATGAATGCTTTCTTTCCTAGCCTTTATTTTTTTATGCCTAAATCCAGCACAGTGCCAGCACAGTGAAAATCCATAGTAATTCAGCAGCTCCATGTTACATTATTTCACAAGTAACTACACAAGTCTTTGTGCAATCAGCTGCAGAGATGATTAAGTGGATATACAAGACATTGTGCACCTGATTGTGCAATCAGTTGCTGATACATTGGCAAACATGATTTCACAAAACTCTTGTACAAAACTATACTGGATATGTATGTTGTTTCTGGGTAAGTAGGATTTTCCCCTTAATTTTTGAAGGGTCACTGTGTGGTACGCCACTCTCAAACCACTTGCTTATGCTGAGGAATAGCAGAGATGTGGTGTTGAGGAGCTTTGTGGTCTTATGTCTACTTGCGCTCAGTGGTGGGCAGCAAAAACAATTGCTACCACACCGTGGGCGGAGGGAAGAGAATTTTCCTGACCAAACTTTCCACACCACCTAGAACAAAAGGAAAGCACCTGCCCAGGCCACAGCGGTGCCCCCGCGGCCATGCTGGGCCCAGTGCCAGCCTCACTTTCACCTCCTCCTCCCAGCATGGTGCGCATCATGGGCACCATGGGGAAGTGGGAGGGACCCCAGGAGAGGTGGCCACACCAAGACCAGGCCAATACTCCCGGGCCATTGACTCTGCTGTGTCAGGCGGCCCAGACTTGGAGGAGGAGGACATAGAAGAAGGGGTGGGCAGGGTGGGGCAGGGAGGGAGGTGGGTGGGGTTAGGAAGGAGGGAGGTGGGCGGGGCAGGTCAGGGAGGTGGGCGTGGCCACCCAATTTTGCCACCCACCATCCGCTTGAAGGCCACACAATTTGAAACAAACTATTAACTTCACATAATTGCTAGAATTTTCTCTCCTCTCTCTGTAATGTGAAGTTACTCCTTCGTAAAATTGCAATGTAAATTGTTCAGTTTGATTGTAAATTTGTTGTGCAACTCCCTTTGTGACCAATTGTGCAATGCACGGGTAGAAGTGTTTTCTGTAGCATATGGCTGCAATACATATTCTGCTCCAGTGTGCTCCATTGAGCAAAATGTCTCTGTGCTATTAATGTCTCTGCACCAGTCAGGATTGCAGGAAAAGGAGATTAAAGTTCATTTCCCACATCACCAACCCCAAAGTAGGTCATATTGCAGCTTCCACACTATGCAGAGAGCCATTTGGAATAACAGAGATATAATCTAGTCTTTGTATTTTCAGCACCATTGTGCAGGAACACTGGGAAGGGAGCAGGGTAATCATTCCTCACTTCAGCAAGAACATGAAATACTATTTCCCTTCTATTCAATACACTACACCGGTAAGGCTTCAACTTTTCTGCTGCTTCCCTTGCTTTGTCTCCACTTTGTCCCAGCAGCTAATCCCCAGTGCTTGGATACTTCCTAGTTTGATGCTGGGAAACCAGGCACTTATGTCAGCAACGTGTGCCAATGGAAGTCTCCAAGCACAGGTGATTAGCTGCTGGGACAAAGAGGAAAGCAGTGGGAAAGCAGTGATTGTGCTCTGGCAAGCCTCCTGCCACCCTGGGAAGCAGTGGAGGCTGTCCAAAACCCCAGAAGAAATGTGCAATCACCACTGCTGCTGCCATGGTAAGTGATGTATCACAACTTCCGGCAGTAAGGAGGGAAGTCCTAGAGGTTACCACCATGGGCTGGATTAATGAGATGTGAGGGCCAGATTAAGCCCATGGGCATGGGGTTGGGAATCTCTGGCTTAAAGTCTAGATTTTAAGGGGGTAGATCAATTTCTTTGTGTCACCCATCGCTGAGAAAATTAGCTATTTTACAGGTTAAAAAGCAATGTAGAACTGGGCTTTAGAACTGTCCTGTCTTATGGGTGCCCTTCAAATGTTTTGGACAACAACTTCCACCATTCACAGCTAAGTGGTCAATGATGATGGGAAGTGACATCCAAAATATATGCAGAGGATTGAGTTGGAAAGCATGAGTAAAGCCTTTAGTTGTGGGGGATAAAAGAGTATTTCCTGATGCTTCAATGCTGGTTCATATACCCTAATGAGTGCTGCACTCTAATGAGTATGTATGCACTTTCCTAGTATAAATGCTTGTGAAAATGAGCAGCTAGTACATTCCCCCATTAGCAGGCATTATATATCACTGCTGCTAACCAGAGGAAACTCCCTGGTGGGTCTACTATAAAAATCACTGCAGTGGGAAAAAGAATTATTAGGCAACAAATGACACATGAAGAATCATCTTTAATTTTTCATATTCACAGAACCTCACTTATTTTGGAAGTCTCACAAATTCTTATCAAAATGTATAGTATATGATCTTACACGGGGACTACAGCCTCAAAGGAATGCAAATTAACTAGATAAAACATAAGTAAATAAGTAAAAGGTTCTGCAAAGGGGTTATGAAACTGAGGATGAACAGTTGCTCTTTTATGACAATGTCTGCTTTAATGTAAATTCACTGAATGTTGTCAAAATTATTTTTAACATCTTATGCTATTTAAAATGATAGCAATCAGGCATGAAACGGCATTAAAATAATTCCCTTATCACTTTTACATTTTTCCTTACAGTCTGTGTAATTGCAAATAAAACAAACCTTGTCATTCACAGCTAGCTATCCATTTAAGCTGATTTAATTAGGACACTGCTCTTTGTGAAACTGAAGGTACTGAAATACAGCTGCAGGCATGCTAACTAAAGTTATAGACGGAATCAGTGGGTGTAACTTGAGAGGGTGAAAGTCATAAGGAAAAAAGCAGTGAAGTCTCTCACATGCAGAGAATAAACAATTTTAATATCAGCTAGAGGTGTGCATTGCATGCCCACAGTCTAGGGAAGCTGCTGTGCTAAAGAACAGACTAATAAAGAAGTCTATTTTAGTTAACATTGCATTATATTCACACAATGTTTCTTTTTGTCATCATTGGCTCCAAAGAAAAGGCTACCATAAAAAGAGAGTGTTTGAAGCTATGAAAGAAAATCATTACATGTAGTTTGTTATAAATAAATATAAAATATATCATCTACCTTCTCTGACACCTCTGTAACTACAGAACCAGAGAAAAGAGGCATTGTAAATCCAAATTCCACTAAAAGTTTGCCAATAATGAGCAAACCAACATTTTAAAAAATGAATAGCTAATTGTGTCACAGCTGTATATCTTTTCATTTATAGGTTTAGTTTTTTCCATCCTTACTTTGCCAGACTTCTATAGTCTATGCTTGATTTATTCTTGCTAATATTATTTTACAGTAAAAAGCGAAATAACCTTGTGGTAACATTTTTACATAATCCTAGCCTCAGCATATCAGGGTAGTAAAAATATATACCCAAGATAAGGTAACCATAGAAATATGCTTCTGTTTTATAGCTACTGAACATTAAACTGCATATGCCAGCTATAATATATCTTGTCCTGATTTGGAAGTAAGTCTGAATATTTTACACAAACTATACCTGTAGGCATGAGCCATAAGTAGACACATGTATATTGGTTTCCACAGGATGGATGCTGATTAAAGATAACTGAGGTATGTCCCACAGTGAAGAGAATTTCCTCCACCTTTTTGGAATTAAATTATGTCCTCACTTCAAATATTGTAAAGTATGTAATACATATGTTCCTGATGATCACTGAAAAATGACAACTTGAAAGGATAAAGAATATTGTTGCCTGTATTTTGGCAGGTAAAAAAATAGGGATTAGGACTAATAAATTGAAACTGTGGCAGAAAAGAAAATTGCTTTTTCGTATCTTTGTAAATGTTATATAGCATGTTAGAAGATGCATAGCTAGAGTGGGATCTCTCATACAGAGATGCTTTTCGTTAGACACCCAGTTTCATTTTCTTCCTTTCTTTATTATATTATTGTATGAGTTCATTTTTGGTCATCTAAAAGCCAATCAAAACCCTCTCCATGACCCATAGAACTATCGGTTTAGTTAGCTGCATTCGCTTTGGGAAATTATAGTCTAAATTTGTTTTTAATCATCAATAAAGACTCAGAATTGTATTAAAAAGAATACACTATAGAAGCTTATTAATTTCTTTTCGTGAGAAGCATGTGTAATATTCCACTTGTTTATACAAAAAAATGACTTTAATTCTGGAGCAAATTTTGAATAGCATAACTTTAAAAAATGGCAATTCTGAAACTTAACATTGAGTAAAGTTCAGATGAGGAGCACTTTGAAAGCAGACATACTATTTATAATTTTAAACATCACATTGGTAGTTATCAGCACTTGGAAAATTACTTTTCTGGCTTGTTAGAGCCAAGAATTCCATAATTACTGGCCAGAAACTGCTGGGAATTATGAACCAAAAAATGATTCAAGCTTTCACTATTATCCAGTGGTCAGTTTATAATTTCACAATGTTCTGTTTGGAGATACAGTAATACCTCGGATAACGCAAAGACTTGGTTCCACAAGTCTTGGTGTTATCCGATTTTTAGTGTTATCCGATCCATGTTAAAATCCTATGGGATGAATCGGATAATGTTAAAGCTCCATAGAGATACATTGTAATCGCACAGGCTTTAGCGGTTGTTATCCGATCCATCCCATAGGACCTTAACGTTATTCAATCCAATTCTCCTCCCCAGATTACTTAACGTTATGCGATTTTAGCGTTATTCTGAGGTAAACGTTATCCGAGGTATTACTGTATAGTAGATTCACCAGATCTACAAAAAAATTGCTGTATTTCAGCAATGACTGAAAGATAAGGATGATTACACAGAATATGACACAAGATATCATTAATATTCAAGCTTTCATTCATTTGATTCAATTCTTTACCCCTTGGCCTTTTTTTGACAGACACATTTGCCCATCACTTCAAGATGATTGCCATCATCTGGTATAGGAATTTGAGTAGGGAATCAAGGTTTAACACTGAGCTTCTGTGATACTGCAGATTCCATTTCAGAATGGAAAGCTCTGTATATACCAGAATTTGCTGTTTGCCCCAAGTAGATATCAAAAGTGAAGGAAGTAGATACACATGTGTTACATGCATTATCATGTACTGGAGCAGATGAGAATGATGGGGCATCCCCTTTCCTGCTGATTGATTGGTTGGTTGGTTGGTTGCCACTTATCTCCTGGCAATTGGTTTCAGGGTGGTTCAGTGAAAATGTTAGGGTCATCATGTAACATTTGAAAATACTGAATTTGACAGAGAAACTGGTAAGGCATGAAGTCCTGTCACCTCCTACTGTGCCGCTATATGTGTCATCCACTACCTGTTTAATCAATTGTTTGATCAAATATACATATCAGTTTATATGCATTATATAGTTGACTGCTGTAAATGTTAGCATAAGTTTTGTTTATTCAAATGCATTTTTTCTAGCATAATGATTTTGAAAAATTAATGGAGGTGCATGGTTGTGTTAATAAGAATTAAATATACCATTTAGTCTGACTTTTTGTTTTCCTTTAGACAGCTTTTCATTCATCATTCTTGCCCTCTCATTTCATAATTACTTAATTCTTCTCAATAATCTCTTCTGGGAGACATTTTCAAAACCTTTGAAGTATGAAGAAATAATTCTCATCTGCCTTAACTTCAAAGCTTTCATTTACAGTAGTGAGACAAGACTGAAACACACAGTTAGCTTCTTTTAAACCATCTGGATGTCCACTTTGTTCTAACTTTAATTAATAGTTTTACAAATTAACAAGGCACTTATTTGGCTTATCTTCTAGAAGATTCTTGGAACTTCCTAAATAGGATAGTTATATAAACGGACTCTTGTCTCAAAACTACATTCTACATACATAAGATACTGCATAAGTAACAGCTTCCCATGAGTTTTTCCCCCAACCAAAAAATAAATGCACATCCTGCATAAAGAAGCCTGCATCAAGAGGAGGCAATGATGGAATGTTTAGAATCTGTCCAGATTCTGACTCAGGAATATAGGTAAACATGTGAATTGGTCTTTAGTCACAGTTGCAAGGAAGAAGATACCCCATTCCAACACTTTAGGTGCGTGCGTGCGTGCGTGCGTGCGTGCGTGCGTGCGTGCGTGCGTGCGTGCGTGCGTGCGTGCGTGCAATCGGAATCCTTTCACATCCACAGTTCTGCTTTCCTTACTGAGATGTAAAAAATATGGAAGAATTTCTCAGAGATAAAAAATGCCAGGACAAAGAATAAGTTTTAATGAATTTTTTTGTTATGTGCTATCAAATTATTTCTGACTTATGGCAACCATATGAATGAATTATCTTTAAAATGCCATATCCAAAACAGGCATGCTCAACTCCTGCCAATTATAGTGTGTGGCTTCTCTTAGGGAATAAGTTCATCTTGTACGTGGCCTTCATCTTTTCCTGATTCTTGCCACCTTTTCTAGAGTTAATGTCTTTTCAAGAGAGTCTTGCCTTCTGACATTATGCTCAAATTTCATCATTTTTCCCATCAGAAACAGTTCAAGATGGACTTGTTCTAGGACCCATTTGTTCATATTTTTGGCAGCAAGATATCCACAAAAGCCTCCTCAAACACTGTATTTAACATGAATCATTTTCCTATCATTTTTAATTATTGTCGAACTTTTGCATCCATGCATCTTTCACTATGGTCAGCTTTACAGCTGTATAGTTTTTCTGCATTTTTTAGGTATCTCTGTGAATAAACAAAACAAAAACAAAAATGTTGTCGCACTTTAAAAGACTAACTGTTCTATTTCAATGTGATCTTTCATGGATCAAGTCCACCTAATCATGAGAGTGTGGCTTCATGGCATCAATTTATACGCATCAGGTACAGGGGTCAGGTTTTTGTTTTGTTTTTTTGGTCATCTTAATGATCCACTGCAGTCCACTGCAGATTTGTTAATTTTAGCTCTGTATGTTATTATATGCTCGTGGTGCCTCTGACACAAAGAAAGAAATTAAGAAAAAGAAAGAAAGAAAGAAAGAAAGAAAGAAAGAAAGAAAGAAAGAAAGAGACTGCAGTCTGGCTTTAACACTTTCTTCTTTCACTTTGATTAAAAGTAATTTCAAGACATTGCTTTTTCTGTCATATCTTAAGTTATTGATATGCTTGAAATGATAGCCATGTTAGTTTGTGCAAACCAGTGGTGGGTTGTCAAAAAATTTACTACCCCACCATGACATCATCACAGTGGGGGCGGAGATGACATCATGATGTCGTGGCGAGGCCAAATAAAATAAAATAAAATAAAATAAAATAAGCACACACACACACACACACCTCAACTCATCCACCCACCCCCAAACACAAACCCGTCACTTACCTGTTAGTATAAGTGCCTGGGCAGCACCATGTTGCAAGATGGATATGGTCATTGTACCAGTTCTCTAGGATAATATGACTTAATGTAAACGTAAAACAGCTGTACCTCCTTAAGGGTTCTCCAATTGGAACAGCAATTGGAACAGCACAGGTGTAGCTTATTGATGAGGTAACTCCAAGACTTTGCTTAAAAACCCCAAGCCAGGCCACCAGGCCTGCCGGCCGCCAGGTCTTTTTAGGAACTGTGGTAGTACGTCAATATAGGTAAAGGTATTAAATACCCATTATTTATTTATTTTATTATTTATTTATTCACGTTTGCTATCCTGCCCCAATCGGGTAAACCCGACTCTGGGCGGCTTACAGCATAGCTAAAAACACAGATTGAATCTAATAAAAATAATAATGTTTAAAACCTTAGGAATTCATAGGAAAGAATTCATAAGAAAAGATTAAAAACAGCGTAATGGATAAAACCCAGGGCAGGAGGGGTGGCTGTCCCTCAAATCAACCAGCTTGTATGGGATCCCGTGTTACTGGGTCCCCACACATGTTCTGCCAGCCAGGTCTTTAAGCCTCTTCGAAAAGGCAGGAGCTCTGCCTGTAGGCGCAGTTCAGTTGGGAGAAGGTTCCAAAGGGCCGGGGCGAACACAGAGAAGGCCCTCTTCCTAGTGCTAGTGAGGCGAGCCTCTCTAGCCGATGGAATAACAAGAGAGCCCCTCCTGTCCGCCCTGGTGGGATGGACAGACGTTCTTAGGGTGACGCGGTCTCTTAGGTATCCTGGCCCACTACCATATAGGGCTTTAAAGGTAATAACCAGCACCTTGAATTGCACCCGGAGACATACTGGCAACCAGTGCAGCTCCCGGAGCAGTGGTGCAGCACGAGCATATCGCCCGTGCTCCATCACTACCCGGGCCGCCACATTTTGGACCAGCTGTAGTCTCCGAATGGTCACCAGGGGCAGCCCCATGTAGAGTGCATTGCAGTAGTCAAGTCTGGAGGTGACCAGAGCATGTGTAACCATGAGCAATGTGTAACCAGAGCATGTGTAACCATTAAAATACACACAGACACACCACATCCAAAGATGAGTCACTTACCCTGGGGAGCAGGCTATAGAGAGCTTCAGGCTAGCAGCTTCTCTTCCTCCTCCATGCTTGGAAGGACAGCAAGGAGGCCATGCATACGCGCCAAGCACTGTAGGCATGCATGCACACCAAGCGCTTGGCGCGCATGTGCAGTGGGGGAACCAGTGAAAAGGTAAGCCTTGAAGGTGGTTCCCCCCAAAAGCTGCTACTGGTTCTCCGGGACACTGGGGAAAGTTACTACTGGTTCTGGCGAACTGGTGAGAACCTGTTGCATCCCATCACTGGTGCAAACATCTCAGGGAGTAAGTAAAACAAAACAGAAAAAAATGACTTGTGTCACAGCTGTATTTAAATGTGAGCTTTCATGGACTAAATCCACCAAATGAAGTTTTCCATGTTTCTGTGTATCTATTCTACACATGGAAATTTTATCCCAACATTTAATAGTGATCAGGTAAGTGTTGGTTTGATTTTTTGAGGTTAAACATTCACAAATTTTTTTTGAAGAAACCAGAGGCCCTTTTAAATCACTTTCCCATTACTACTTTAATGGAAAGCTTTTGATTATAAGGACCCTAAAATATTTAGAAGACATTTCTTTATTGTACTTGCTAGAATAGTTAGCCATTTTTGTAAATAATAGCGTTCAAATGGTTGTTTCAGCAGAAAATTACACTTTTTGTATCTTGTACATTCATTAGAATACAACAAGCATCTCAACAAACTACAGCTTCTCTTCTAATGTAATCTTATGATCAGTTCATTGAGAATCTTTTTTTATATTACCACTAGCCAATACCTGTACTTATTACCAACAGCTTGCAAAATGTCTATGGCCAGCAACTGTAACACACTGGTCATAGGATTGACAGTGACATACAGTAAAACCTCGGATAATGTTTACCTCGGATAACGCTAAAATCGCATAACATTAAGTAATCTGGGGAGGAGAATTGGATCAAATAACGTTAAGGCCCTATGGGATGGATCGGATAACAACCACTAAAGCCTGTGCGGTTACAATGTATCTCTATGGAGCTTTAACGTTATCCGATCCATCCCATAGGATTTTAGTATGGATCAGATAACACTAAAAACCGGATAACACCAAGACTTGTGGAACCAAGTCTTAGCGTTATCCGAGGTATTACTGTACAAAACTTAACCTTCGTCAGTCATGGGGGGGATTGTGTGGCAAAAATGTTTGTTTGATTAAAAATGCCAGGGGTTGGATGAGGAATTGATGAATTTGTGGTTTGGGTATAGAGACTCTCCCTAATGGAGCAGCTATTCTTGTTAAAATAGCTGGATCATCTCTGATACTGGAATGTATCCCACCATCTAAACAAAATAGGGCTGATTTTGGTATTTTCAGCAGCAGAATCCATAGCCATGAAGGTTTTCATCTCCTCCTAAAGGCAAAAGTTTTTCATATTTTTGTCTGTTCCAAGCAGTAGAATTGAGAGCATTGGAACTTTCTGGTTATTTCAAAGGATACAGCTCCCTGATTGAAAGCTTTCAATTTAGCAATAGCAGTATAAATTAGACTTATATGCCATCCCATGGATCTTAGTGCACTCTCTGGGCAGTTCACAGGTTAATTAGCATTTTGCCCCAAACATGCTGGGTACTCATTTTACCAACCTTAGAAGAATAGAAGGCTGAGTCAACCTTGAGTTCTGGTAAGGCTTGAATTCACAATGTTCTGGCTGCAGTACAGTAGTTTACATCCCACAACTCTGACCAAAAATCTGTTTAATTTTTATGGCTCTTACTCAGAATACTGCATGAAGGATGGATGTGAAACTTCTCCATGAAGGAGACGGTAGTCTATGATTATTTTAAGAAAGAGTGTATATGGCTCAATTACAGGAGTTTAAAATGTGTTGAATGACTTCCAGCAATTTGAAGGCATTCACAGGTTTTTCTATAGGCTTTGGTGTGGTTGGGATTTGCTATTCAATTTTTTTGTTTGTATTGTAACTTTTTGTAAATTGTTTGGTATGTTAAATTGATGAGGGTCACATGTGCCTTTAATTTATACGTATCCAGAGTTTTCAATTTAATTCTTCTTAAGCATTTGTTGAACATTAATTGCTGAACTGACAGATGGCAAACATGGGTGGGCAAATAGGAAATGATCTGCAATAACATAAACATATAGAGCAACTGCAGCTCCAGAAAATATATATTTTTCCTGTAGCTCAAAGGTTATAATTTGCTATCATTTAAAGTGTACCCTTAGAGGTAATCACTACCAGCCAACCAACCAGAAATACAAAATTAACTGCCAAGAATAATCACGTCTAAAATACATAGCTGTATAAAACAAGTCCAGCATGTAAAATAATTATGAAATGATCCCAATTTAGGATTTTCTTAAAAATCAGTTAAGTCTGATCCTTTTCCTTTTTTTTGGAAGACAATTCCAAAATGAAGCAGCCATGTCTAAAATATGCCTAGTGACTTCTCATGAATCATGTGATCTGGATTAACCTGTGTCCAGGACTGAGAGCCTCTCTTCCTCAAGTTGAGGACACACTAGAGTCATCTGAATCCAAGAATCATGAACCTATATTTTGGACCAATGGTAACAGCATGCTTGGCATGAACTCTTAGTGAAATAGAAAAAGTGAAAAAAAGCCTCTCCCATTCAATACTTTGAAGTCTGAATAAAAAGCTAAAGCTTGACATTTATAGTTGTAGACCAAGAAAATAAAAAGGTCTTAGCTGAGCTTCAAACTTCATCAAACAAGTTGCTTACTTGGAGCTCTCTGAAATGCTTTAAACTCCAGCCTGCTTTGTTGCCCCATGTCTTGTCAGTTCCCACAACTGGCCTAGATGACAGCAAGTTGCTTTTATTGAAGGACTAGGAAGCAGAGCATCCAAAGCAGAACATTTTGAATGCTCAGTTTTAGAAAGGATGGAATTCAACAGTTCACATGTGAAACTAGAAGTCCAAATAATGTAGGACATAGCAGATGTAAAAATAATCCATAACTCCATATGTAAAACATTATCTACATGGAAACAAAGCATGTCCAAAAGTAGTAATATCTGACTGTGATGTCATGGCAAGGCTAGCTGTGGTCACTGTTTATTTTTTAGTCCAAAGAAGAAGATTTGCCACAGCAGTACCTGACATAGAAAACTGAGTGGAAGTAGGGGCACTATTGAATTAGCTTCTGAGATGGATATCAATGAAGAAAACAAATAAGGAAAGAAAATCAAGGTATAGGGGGATAATAAGATCAAGCATTACACAGAAATAGAAAATGAGTGTGAAGAAAAGAGAAGACAAGGTAACGGAAAAGGAGAGGCAGTTGTGGCAGAAAGGCAACTGTGGCAAATGGATAAAGAAAACAGATGGCAGAAACAAATGAGGCAAAGTTTGAAAAAGGAATGCCTTTCTTTTGTAGATGAAACCAGAAGTCTCTATAGCAGAAAGGATTCTGCCCACTAATTCTTAATGGGAAAACACTGGGCTGGGAACAACTCAGGTTGAGTTTGAAAACTGGTCCTATTTGTAAAGTCAGAAAGTTAGAAATTCCTATATCCCATTGAGCATGTCTTAATTTGCCCTTCCTTACTGGGGTAAGCAAAGGACAGTTGGGATTGTCCCTCTCTACTGGCTACGTGGCCTGAGCTGCACAAGGAGATATTATCAAGACAAAGAGTTGCCTGTATCTCAGCTATTCTAATGGGACTCATGTATCAACAGGGACAAAACCACAATAAACTTACAGATAAATACAAAACTAAAGCTACAAAAAGTGGAGAAGTTGTTCAAGAAGCCTCAAAAGGCGTGAGAGATAGAGTTTTATCCTGGAAAATGTTGAGCCTTGTTGGTGACACATTAGTTGAATTTGAATCAATTCATCCACATAACACTTTTATCTGTCACTAAAGGACCTGATAGATGCCTGTTGTACTCATTCAAGGGGTAACAACCAAAGTAATGTATAAATATCATAAAGAAAAATTAATCTGTCACGATAGGGGAATCCAATACAATATCGTGGTGGAAAAGTCAATCTATAGATTGAGACTTACTGGTTTGCACATAAATGCAGCTGACTACATAGGGGATGAGAGATCAGGTATACAACACCTCATCCAAAAGTATAAAATGCACAGTTTTGGTTATGAAACACTAAAATGATGCAGTGAATATGAAACTTCTTCTATAGCTGGTTGTAACACAGAGAGCACCACAGTTAGAGAAGAAATCCAAAATTGATTAAATCCTTTTTCTTTATTAACTGCTGTGCATTTTCGCCTTAGAGTTTGTGGACTTTTAATTCACCATTGATTTCTTAATTATTACTGCTACAACACAGAACTACTGGTGGATCTTTATATGCCCTCTGAAAAACTCATCAGGCTTGGATCTTTTTAATTTCTTCACTTCAGAGGATAGTTTACACAATAAAACAAAGTAAAGCAGGCAAAGGCTTTTGGTTGCATTATGATGGCCTTGTGATGCATAACCAATGGGTTGTAATTCTCCTTTGCAATCATGACTGATTAAGGAAGAGAGGAATGGTCAGAAAAGGCAGGCAACCATTGTTGCTTAGTAACTGAACTTGTGGTATTGATTTTTATCCTGATTGTGTTTTACTGCGAAAAAGAAGCTAAGAGAAGTATTCAAAATTCAACTTTCCAGGCAGGATATAGATGAGATCTAGTGAGGAGACAAAAGACATTTTGGTTAGGAAGACCTAATCAAGGTTAAAAGGCCTACTGTGGGAGATATATTCAATATTCAATTGGGAAAGGGGGAGACACTTCCCAAACACCACATCTATGGTGTAATTTTTGTAGTTATATATGTATTCTATAGAAATTAGAACAGAATTTATTGTGGTAAATTACAAATATTGTCAGCTCTCCCTCTGAAAACAGAAGAATCTGTGTGGCTTTGGGATTCATAGCTAGATACAAACCTATTATTTGGTGTATAACCTTTTCCTTTCCTTTTCAACAGTTTTGCAGGGGGAGAATTTCAGTAGAATCAATCTCCTTTCTATTTGTTTGTACCTCATCCAGTTCAGGCCTCTGTGTACTTATTTTAAAGGAAACAAAATGAACAGAGGGGTTTGGACATTGTATAATTTATGTAACATGTATTGTAACCCTCATTGTCTGAAACCTGGAAAGAAAAATCACATACAGTCAAACCTCGCTTAAAGAGTAACTCGCTTAAAGAGCAGAATTTTCTCTGAATGTTTGCTTCGCTTAACAAATAAAACCAACCAAAAACTCGCTTAACAAATAAATCGGGGTTCATAATCCCCCCCACCAGAAGTCACAATTGGTCACTTACAATGGTGTTTCACTTAAAGAGCAAACTCGCTTAAAGAGCAATCCTATTGAACATATTATGCTCTTTAAGTGAGGTAAAACTGTATATGTTTATGTTTGGAAGGGTGGAGGAGGAGAGGCACAGGCAACACAGGGCTGATTACAACCAATATACAATACATAGTTTAAAACTCTAAAAAAACAAATTAAAAACCATTTAAAACAACATTTCATTATTTAAGTAAAGGAGTAAGAAGAATAAAAAGGTAAGTGTAAGATGTTAAATAAACCAGCAGGGAGGGGTCAATAAGCCATCATTACCTCACACCATTCCCGCCAGCCAAGTTTTCACACCCTTCCGAAGGCAGGCAGTTCCACAAAGTCAGAGCAAACAAGGAGAAGGTCCTCTTTCATAGTGCCAGAGAGTCAAGCCTCTCTGGCAGATGGCACAACTAAGGCGCCTCTCCGATCCACTCTGGTGGGACGGACAGATACCCTTGAGGAGATGTGGTCTCTCAAGTATCCTATTGAAGGTTAGATGTGTAAACTCAATAACATTTGACAGGACGGAAGGCTGAAATAACAGCACAGTTTTCTGTCCTCTTAGGAGGCTCTAATCTTATCTTAAACTCCTTACAATAGCACAAAAGAGTTTGCTCTAGAGCTGACATAACTGATATCTAGTGGTATTTTAATGCATATCTATCGATCAGTCTCTTACATAAAAATTTCTGTTACTCAAAAACAGACATACAAATTTTGATTTTTTTTGGGGGGGGGAGGGGAGAGAGCAGAAGAAGCCTCTAATAACTGGACATACAGAAAATGTTAAATATTTTCTGGATTGTCTGACAGTGTTAATTTTATCATATTTTTCTCTGTCATATTGTTGCAGATAACATTTTCAAAAGTGCCGTTGGGCTGGTGTGATGCAAGAACAGAAGCAACATGAAATGGAAAAATTATTCTTTTACTGTCATGGTAGCTCTACTCATCCTGTCCTGGATACATCAGTTGCTGGCTCAGCTTATTACAGGTAAGATTTAATTTATCACACCGTAGGGCCCCCCTGCCCATTCCTATATGTTTGAAAATGCATAAGCTGATATGAGAGACACACTGGTGTTGGTAATTTATTGAATATTCTATGCTTTAAATTCAACTATGCATGGGGAGGGGAGATTATGTGAATGTCAGCAAGAGTGTTTTCCCCGGAATCCTAAATTTACTTACTTTTTAATATATGCAGACACATTGTGTTATAGTGATGTGTACCATGAAGCTTTTCATACACACTTCTCTAAACATTTCTGCAGAGATTTTTTGAAAACTTGCTCTGGACATGGGTGGGTCTGAAAAAATGCAACAGTGATGAAGATTATTTTACAAGGAACAGGAAAATATATGCAAATACTAAGAAAATGTTTATTGATTTATTAATTTATCATTACCTACCTACCTACCTACATACAGTACACTGTCTTTCTTGTTTGTGAGATTTGCTATGGTTTACAATAGGGGTTGTCAATGTTTTCCCACCGTTGGCCAGACCATGGCCCAGAGTGGGGTGGACACGTGTCCCTCCCCCCCCAGCCATAAATACTGTCATAAAACACATCCACAGCTGTTGTAAACATGTTTACATTAGTCACAGGTGTATTTACAGTATGGTTGGTTTTTTTTTTTTTTTGGTTTTTTTTGCTGTTTTCACCACTTCTGCTGCTTCCAGTGGCAGCGGTGGCAGTGAGGGTGGTGGCCCACATGAAATGGCACCATAGGCCAGGTCTGGCCCATTGGCCATAGGTTTCGAACCCCTGTCTTACAACATATGTTTATACATAATTATGTAAAGGGTTGTTTTTTTTAAAAAAAAAACATGCTTTATATGTTCTTTGTCACAGTGTTCCTTCCTCCCATACAAATAAAACACACTGCTTCACTTTAGGACTTGCAAAACTGTTTAGAAAATGTAATGGTAAAAATATGCTATATAATTTGTCAGTTTCTATTCTGATGCTCCCATTCAGATCTGGGAAGTAGTAAAAGATGTAACAAATCAAGTAGTTTTGTTTACTATGTACAATGTTGCCATCAAATTGTATGTTTCCAGTGGAATAGTATCAGACACATTGTCCCAGAAGTAAGAATTTGTATGCTCCTTGGGATTTAATTCCAGGTGAGTAGATACAGGATTGTAAATTGAGTGTATTTCTTTTTTCAAAATATCTCTAGTATGCTGCATTTCTTCCTTTTGCACTTTTACCAAAAAATTAATAAGCTTGCCTTACTGCTGCCATTCATGACATTATCCTGGTGTTTGATTGTTAAGTTATAGTAAATTACCAATTAATTATATATGTAGATTTCATATGTAGATCAGTGAATGTTTCACATGGTTGTCATAATGAATTATGAAGAAAACTTTGATGAAATTCAGCATCTTAGAAGCACAGATTAATTTTAGATATATAACTTTCTAAATTGCTGATCAGAAATAATTCAGATCTAATCCCAAATGGCAGCAAAAAATAGGAGAGAGATTTGTTTGTTTGCTTCATTTAAATTATGTTTATACAGTAAAACACCGGATAATGATTGGATAATGCTAAAATCACATAACATTAAGTAATCTGGGGAGGAGAATTGGATCGAATAACATTAAGGTCCTATGGGATGGATCTGATAACAACCGCTAAAGCCTGTGTGGTTACAATGTATTTCTATGGAGCTTTAATGTTATCTAATCAATCCCATAGGATTTTAACATGGATCGGATAACACTAAAAATCGGATAACACCAAGACTTGTGGAACCAGGTTTTAGCATTATCCGATGTTTTACTGTATTGGAATTCCTATTTTTAAAGTAGATCAGATGCCATATAAAACTTATGCATGTATAAGAATATGAAGTACAGTCAAACCTTGCACAACGAAAATATTTTGTTCTGCGAAGCTGCTTGCTATGCAAGTTTTTCGCTATGTGAGTTTTTTTCGCATAGGGAAAATTCCAATGGAAAAACTCGTATAACAAAAATTTCTATGGAAAAACTCGCATAGTGAAAAATTTTCATTATGTGAGTTTTCCCCATATAAATGCTCATTATGCGAGTTTTTCCATAGGAAAAGTCCAACTCACATAGCAAAAATTTTCATTATGCGAGTCGGAATGCTTTTTTAAATGCCTGCTCATTATGCAAGTTTTTCGCTAAGTGAGGCACTTGTTAAGTGAGGTTTGACTGTACAGAAGTTCCAGACTTGAAGTGATATGCTCTAGGAATTTGCAAAAGTCAAGTAATGCAAAGCGATTTTCTAGGCATATACTCATAGTCATTCATGAACAGCCAAGTCAGTAATAAATGAGGTCAACTGTGCAAAATGGCACTGTCTGCTGATGTAAAATTCATATTAATTACCAGTTTTTCTACACATATCTGGAATGGGGAAAAAGATTTATGATAGTATACAGGAAAAAAATGACAAATATAGCAGACATATAGTACGTGAGAAGGAGAAGAGGATGGCAGAGGATGAGATGGTTAGATGGCATTGTTGACACAATGGGTGTAGAGCTAAGCAGGCTGCAGAGGATGGTGGAGAACAGGGGTGACTGGTGTGCAGTGGTCCATGGGTCACAAAGGGTTGGACTCAACTATGTGATGGGACAACATAGCACCTGAGGCAGATCTTTTGTTACGTAATATTTATTATTATTTTTTTGGAAAACAGATGTCCCACTGTCAGAAGTTGCGGTGTTGTCACCTGGCAAATTCATATAGACTTATGAAACAGGACATGTACAATAACAATAGCAATTACACTTATAATACCACCACATAGTACTTAGTGCACTGTCTGGGCAATTCACAAGTTAATTACCATTTTGCTTCCAACATGCCAGATATACATTTTACTGACCTCAGAAGGATAGAAGGCTGAGTCAACATTGTTTGTTTCAGGATCAAATTCACAGTAAATCAGTTTAACCACTTCATCCAGGACTGCAATGGACTGTCGCAGCCTTGAGGATATTGACAATATCCTCAAGACAATATAACCTGTCTATGTTGGATTGCATGTGCCTGAAGAAGAAAATTAGCTATTTTTCTGGACATCCATATTCTCTATTTTGCAAAGGGCAAAGAAGTTAAAGAATATTCAGAAGAAGAGAATTAATTATAGAGTACTGAATATCTCTCTGGTTCATACTGGTTTTAACAGTTTTATGATAAATGCCACCTGTGATGAACACTTGCTTCTGATTTTTCCCTAGAGGTCTATAAAGTTTGGTGGGACTCTTAAGAACTGTTCAGGCAACACACTCTTTGACTTGACACACTGCAGTCACTCCAGCTTACTGTATGTCTTATGATTAATTTCTACTTAGGTTCTGCATCAATGCATTTTCTGTAGTGCCATAGCTATAATGCCATAAGTGAAATTAATTATTTCTAAATCCAAATAATAAAGCCTCACCCATATTAGCAGAATAATGAAGGTGGTCATAACTACCACAGTTAGCAAAACGATATTGAAATAGAATGATTATTACTTTTTTGATATATTGCCTGGTTCTTCAACATATAATGCATTTTTCATACCATTATACTTTTAAAACAATTCTTTAAATAATTTTATTCATTTTCCCCCTGTGTGCAGAACAGAACTTAGTATTGTCATTGTTTCATACATTTTACAGATTCACAGTTATTCAGTATCTTTAAAACTTTTTTCCTGCAATTAAAAAGATGCCAAGTAGACTCTTAAATTAATAGATGAAAATGAGCTGAGACATACAAAAATAATACAGAGTGATTAATATCCATTGAGAATCTGTTGGGATTTGTAACCTGTGAAGAATAACAAGAAGTCAGTCAACAATCACTGTTAATTTTTGTACCTCTGAAAAATTCCACTGTATGTATTTATTTGTGTTAGTTTCTAGAATATTAGAGATGGCTTTAAAATGTTAATTCTTTTCTATGGACTATAAATAATATTATGAACTATTATTTAATCATCATTAAATAATGTTATACCTGCTGCTTATATTTGACATCTTTGTCCTGCAGTCTATCATAACAAAATGTAATCTTCAGGCAAATCATCTTAAACACACATCATATGTCATTTTTTGCCATTCTTGATTGTTTGCTTTACAGTATATTAAGCTGTAGTTGGGGTGATCAGTCTATCATACTATTATAAGTTAAGTAGTGCAAGATAAATGCCAAACTTCCTTTTTATTTGTGGAAGGTTAAATGCTATTGTTACATGACATGTGCCAATCATTGTGTTTATTTTTTCTAACTATTGCTAGGTAACTGGGAAGGTTTTCCCTCTGACTGCAGCATGAGCTAGTTATGTTTTCACTCCAATTATAAACACATAGAGTAAAATTATTTCAATTTCAATGTGAACTGGATTACACATTTTAGACAGTTGCATCTTCTAAAACACATAAGATATTGAAGCAGTATATTAAAAAACTATCTGCCATTTTAAAAAAGATCATTCTTCTTAGGATGGCTTATCAGTTATCTCACTTGCTTTTCATTTTGATTGACATAGATAAATTTTCAAAGTCCTTTTAATGTTTCTTTTTCCAAGCTCTAAGAGTTGACCTTTGTTTATTCTTTGCCTTTTTTTCCTGTGTGAGAATAACAAAGGGTTGGAAAATACTATCAACCAAAATGTCATGCCCGAAAAAGGGCAAATATTAATGGTCTAGGGAAGAAAGAATAAGAAGCCACCCCACATGTCTTGTCTTGTACATGCTGTCACTATGCATGCTGCCAGATCTTAATAAAGAAAAGATTGCCTGCTGCACTTCAATTCAAGGTCTCTTTATTAGCCTTAGTTTATCCAGGATGAAGTTTTATTTAATTGTCTGCATAGATGGTGACAAACCAAGAGGCAGAATCAGCCACATGATACCTAATAAAGAAATCCGTATTTCTAATCTAGGTATAGAGTACACAACTCTCCTGCTTTGATGAACTGGCCTTTGCAATGAGCCTGACTGGAAAGCCACATGTGTTACATTGAGTATCTAATTAAGTCATCAGAATGCATTGCAGCAAACGTAGTGGTTCGCATGAACCTGTATACATAATTTTAAGTCTTCTATTACCTGGTTAATAGAAAGTGGCACTGTTCCAGATTATGACTGATAGAGGTTAGATGGCACAGCTGCTGTAATTATGCTGGCAGGTAGATTTCTGTGAAATACTTGCTTCTTTGTCAACAAGAATTTTGGAGCCACTTTGTTTCACTCATTTGTATTTTGCAACATGTGTTCTTACAATCCACTGCAGCTGCAGCTCTTCTGCTGTACATAACACAAGCAAAATACAGTACACTGTACTCAATTTTACCTAGTTTTAAAACCTATGAGTCTCACATCACCCTCTCCTGCCACCCACAATTTATTTTGTTTATTTTGCACACTTGCTACTCTCTCCATAAAGCCAAAATACTTCAACCAAGGCCTATAATCAAGCGCAACAATAAACTACTTGGGCTGTTGTGAAAATGATTTTGAGATATAAGCATTCCAGTTATGTAATGCAGAAAATCTGGAATATCTGTTCAAATGTTTGTACTTTTTCTTACTGTTTCAGATATCATCCAAAATAGACAAACAAACAAAGGTTCTCTAGAGGAACTGATTTTGAAAGGTAGCCATTACAATTCTTTAAGTTAGAAAATATTATCCATACCAGATTTAATGCTTCTAGTTCTTACTGTTTCAGAGGTTTGTTTTGGTACAAACAAAAAGTGGAGCTCTATTATGCATAGTAATGAGTCCAGTTCTGCCTTTTCCCAATCCAGTTCTTTAAACTGAAAAAATTAAAGGTATCCATGCTAAATGTTGCTCTTCTAGCTTTTACCATTTTGAAAATATTTCATAGCAAATGTAGTAGAAAACCCAACAAAAGGGAAAAAACATTCTGGGAAAATGTAACTTACCCATTAATATGGAAACTCAGTGGTATTATGTTATGTGTTTAGGGCAACCATGGTCATTTTGTCAACATGCATGGGCATATTTTACTTTCGTTTCCAGGAGCAGCGAGGGCAGTGCAGGCTGGATGATTTGGCAGCATGGGCTGGATCCGGCCTGTGGGCCATAGTTTGGGCACCCCTGCTTTATAAGAATCAACTTTATATTGTAAATCTATAAATCTCATTATATCACATGCCATCATACAAACTATAATATACATTTTGAAGATCATCTGGGAATTTTAAAATTTCCCTCCAACAGTAATAGCAGAAAGGTTCAAATGAAATCACTATGGCTAATTATGAAAAATCAAGCTGAAATGATAATCTTTATCTTTACCTAAGTTATTTTTATTCAAGCTGAGATTAGTTTAATCACTGTCTGACACAATCATAGCTCAGTTCAAATGGAAAAAATTAAATGCCATTTCTATCACAGTGGTGAACTGTACATGTTATGAAGTCCCAATCTGGGTTATAATAATGGCTGAAATCCTGATGACATAACTTTCCTTGTGGAAAGGTGTTGATATTACAGATAGAGGGAGGTTTTTGCAAATATAAACTTCCTATATATATTGCATGCTTTTTCCAACTCCTAATTGTTTCTGTCACATAGAAGCTGTGGGAGCCACTTGATGGAAAGAGGAAGTCTTTGATTACCAAAATTTCCTGCTGTTGATTAACATTACTGGCAGGGGAAGATTTTCAGTAATTAAATACCTTGTTTTTCCATCCAACATCTCTTGCAGCTTCCACTTGCTGAAAGGCATTACTTGGGATTCAGAAAAGTGTAAGACAGAAGTGGGAAGCTTTTAATTACCAAAAATCATCCCTTGCCTGTGGCATCATCTTTAAATGTCTACTGTACATACGGGGTGTGTGTGTGTATTGAAATGTAAAACAATTGAAAACCTATTAAGAAAACATTCAAATCCTGATTTATTACTTGACCAGACACAAAGCAAGTTGAGATGGGGTGAGGCAGTACAGCAAAGAGATCCAGCAGGTGAAAGATGTGTTGTTATCTACTGTCAAGTTGTTTTCAGCTTATGGCCACCCTATAGTTGCCAAAAGGCATCCTTTATTGAATTTCAATGTAGCTGTTTAACAAAGTATAATTGTTCATTCAAAGAAGGCTGTCCCTTTTGTTAAGTTGCACAAGAATCACAAATTATGCTAAAAAGCCTCAAGTATTACATAAAAATGGTTCTCATTCCATGTTTTTGTTTGGCTACACTTTGAGGATGTGCACTTTTGAGTTTCCCTGTTCATTTATGAGTGATGCATCCCAGACTGCTGTAGGAGGGACTTGACCTGGTAAAGCCAATAGCATAACAATGATGGTGAACCTATGGCACACGTGCCAGAGGTGGCACTCTAAGCCCTCTCTATGGGCACCTATGGGGTTGCCCCAGCACAGAGTTTTTCCACTCCTCTTCAGCAGCCCAATGGGAACACTTCATCCCTCCCCATAGCACAAAGTTTGCCCTGCCCCTCTGCCCAGCAGCCCAATGGGAGAGTTTCCTTCCTCCCCTGTTGCCGTGTTGGCACTTTGTGATAAATAAATGGGTTTTGGGTTGCAGTTTGGGCAGGGGGGCACTCATTCTCTAAAAGGTTCACAATCAGTGGGATAGCTGAACATAATCCACCTGTTTGATAGGGATCTGTTAATGAACAGAAGAGCATACAATCCTCTTTTCTGAATCTGATTTTAAAAAAAAATCTGGACCAAAGTAGACTAAATGATTAATAACTTACAGTACACCACTTCATGTGTCTTTTTAGAACTACTTTCAAAGAGTTTCATTTAATTCCTGGAAAGTGGCTATATAATTTGCATGTTGCATTAGGCTCCAATGCAATGACTACTGCTCTTAACAATACAATAAAAGATCAAATTATTTCACACCTTGAACTCTTTTTCTTTTTACTTTTTTTGTTAGAAATGTTATAGATAGAGAAATATTATTTGTACAAATCTTAACTGTGTTGGTGTGTCCATTTCCATCCATTTGTTAGTTAGAGGAAATCAAAGAAAACACCTATTCTTCTTTAATTAGTTTTTGCTCAAGGCATTGTTACAGGCATCAATGAAGATGAAAGACTCTCTCAAGGGTGCTGCAAAACCCCTCTGGTTAACTATTTACAACGAGGTTTCCATTTTTAGGCAATCAATCTCTTTCATTTTATTTGGTGGTTATGTTGTCTTTTTGAACAGCATCCATGGGACAGAATTTAATGGTATTATTTTTATGTGCTCTTTTAAAACAAGAACACAGTAACATGAGAATTGTACTTCTTGCATTTTGATGCATTGGCAGACTTCCAAAGCTGTATAATTTTAATGCTTGAGAGGATATGCACCAGTTTGACATTTGTGATCAATTAAAATATTGTTTAATGTAAAAGTAATAATTTCTGCCTGCAGGTATATTTTTGTGTTCAGATAGATGCAGGGGGAAAAGTCTGTAGTTATCTAGTAATTAAAGCTACAACTAACATCACAATAGTTCAGAATAGCTGTTCTGTTTTTTATTTATATGTAGTGCAACATTTAGATTTCATAAGCACTGATCAAAAGACAAACATTAGCTGAATGAATGTACTAACTGTTAAATGTACCAAGGCATATATCTAAAATATTATGAATGTTGCAACTGTTCATATCTTTGTGGCAGATAATGCCTACTGTATAGAAATCTGCAACATTTGAATTTGGTATTGTGATTTATAGGCAGTTGGAGCAAGAGAAGCCAGTGTCCCTCATGTATTACAAATAACCTTATATTTTGTGATTGGGCAACTTTTTAATCTTTTAATCTATTGCTGGCGTTGGGTTTGGGGGTAGTTGGTTAATCTTTGTTCTTCTTGTGATCCGCCCAGAGTCCCCAGAGTGGGGCAATGATATAATAATAATAATAATAATAATAATAATAATAATAATAATAATAATAATAATAATAATAATAATAATAATAATAATAATAATAATAATAATAATAATAATAATAATAATAATAATAATAATAATAAAAAATGTGCCAAACTTATTCCCTCAAATCATGCCCAGCACTTAGGTTTCATCTTGTTTAACAATGCCCTGAGGGATTCACTGCTACCCCCTTAATACAACACTACCCACCATTAGAGAGGGCCAGCATCCATTTACCTCCTCTCACCACAACTGCTTTAAAGGAGGGTTTCAAATCCCCTCCAGTATTTGGCAGCTTCCTTGCAAGATGAAAATGGAATAATTGAATAGCTGAGCCTCTACAAGTCTATCTGCACAGAAAAGAAAGGTCCAAACTACTGCTGAAATCCTAGCTGCAAGCAACTAAAAGAGATGTTGGAGATGTCAACAGGAAATTGGGACATATAAACACATGTGGTGGGATTGTAAAATTATTTCCAATTTCTGGCAAAAAATGGAACAAGAAATAGCAACAATTTTAAACTTTAATTTAAAGTTGAATGAAAAAATGTTTTATTGACAGATCTAGAGGAATTGAATTTAGAGAAAAATACAAAAGATTTACTAGCTATTTTTTTTAACTTTGGTAAGACAACAGGTGGCCAGAAATTGGAAAGGTGCTCTGAACTTAGAACTCAGTAAATGGTATACCGATGTTTGGGATATGGCACTTAATGAAAAACTTACATGGGAACTAAACATAAAAAGGGGGATATTAAAACAAAATAGATTTTGGGACATTTGGAAAACTTTTTTGCAATACACATTGAGGGAAAATAAAGGTGATAAACCTGCACCGAATGCAATGTGTTTTTGGCAGAATAACTGAGTTGTAAAAGGGATAACTGGCAGACTCAAGGACTTTAGTGCACTTGGGTGATACATGTATTGTGTTTTAAAAAGTTGTAATACCATGATGAAGAGAATAACTAGTACAAAGTGTAAAAGTATATTTTATATATACATGTAAATAGTATGGTTAAGAGATTGAATGTATTGAAAACAATTGAATTAATTTGTTGTTTTTTTCCTTTTTTGTATTATGTTATATTTGTTTTTTTATTTTCTTTATAGTAAGTCATGTCATTTATGTAACTTGTTTTGTTTTCCTTTTTAAATATTTCTTATTGTTAAAAAACCTTAATAAAAATTAATTAAAAAAAGAAATCCTAGCTGCACTGTATAATCCCTATCCATCCTCTACTTAAATGAATTCTTAGGAAAAATTAGGTGCATTTCATTTATTGTTGTCCCATACCCAAACATATTTGTTGTAAAAGTCCAGTGATGGGCAGCAAAAAAATTTGCTACCACACCATGGGCGGAACCTATGTCATGGGTGGAGCCTACGTCTAGTCATGCCTGCCATATGTATACATGTATACAATGACCATGTATACATCTGCAAACACAGGCAGCACTGGCTCTTTGGCTGTAAATGGAGATGAGCACTGCACTCTAGAGTTGGATATGACTGGCTTTTGAGCAAGGGAGACATTGAACCTCTTGCATGGACAAAACCTGACATCAAATTTGAATACCAATCAGGGATCTTCTGTTATTAGGTAAAGGTTGCCCTTGCTTGAAAGCAAGTAGTTACCAACTCTAGGGTTCAATGCTCATCTCTGTTTATAGCCAAAGAGCCAGTGGACTTGATCTACAAAAGCTCACATTAAAATACAGCAGTTAGTCTTTAAGGTGCCACAACGTTTTTGTCTTTTTGTTTTGTCTCTGATATCCTTGCACAGAAAAAACTTTTTAATGGTAGCTGTGTTAGTCTAGGCAGGGAGTGGGCATGGCCACCCAATTTTGCTACTTCTCCCACCTGAAGGCCATCCAATTTCACCACTCCCCTGCCCAAAGGCCACCCTCCTGCCAGGGGTGTGTGAGCCTGTTACTGCCCACCACTGTAAAAGTCTGGATGATTGAAGAATGTAGAAAATGACTCCAAAACGCAAGATGAATAATGTGGCATTAATGTGCAGATATTTTCTACAGTTATATTACTTTAATGCCGCTTACATTTCTCAGTGTACCCTAATGTACTATGAAATATTAGAAGTAATGTATTTGGAATGTTTATGGTATGTATATTTAATATGGCTTATGTGGATACAAGTTCTCAGGTCGTCTCAGCATTATGGCTCCTGGGAAGCTCTTCAGACACATTTGAGAGAGAAAATAAAATGTTTGAACAGAGTGATTAGAGGCTGCATACCTAATATAAAATTATGTATAATTGAATCAATTTAAATTTAAATTGCAACTGAGGCTATGTGATACCAAAAATGACATCCTCTTAATTTCACAAACAGGAAAAGCATTAAACACATTGCTAAAATTGCAAAATTAAATTATGTCCACATTTCAAGACGTTGATAGGATTTATTTCAATGGTTCTAGTCACTGGCATTAAAATAACACAGAAGGTTTTGTTTTTGTCTCTTGGTATCATCCTTTATTCCCACTTCTGAAATCTAAAATACTGATACGTTCTCACAGAAATTCCCTGAGATGCCAAGTTGATTTCTCCATTGGATTATTAAAGCTCTGGGATCTTTTATAAAATCCACATTTGCTAAGAGATTGCCCTAGAGTGGCTCATTAAAGCAAATAGAAACTCACAAATTAATAGTTTGCAATATTTGATTTTTGTAAACATTTCATTCCATCTGGATATGTAATTTATATCTAAGTAAGATACACTGTAAATTATAAATACTGATGTTACAATTGTTTTGTAATATATGATACAAGATGTTTGTTTGTGTAATGGCTCATAATCTTGGATTTGCATTTATAAAGGCATTTGGAGGTTTGACAGAATATTCATTGTCAGGATAGGGTAAAAGCCAGATTGGAATGGAAGAGCACAGAATGAGACAAAAATAATAATGAGATAACAGACAAGCATTGGAACAATATTTTAAGCCTCAAATCTAAAAAAAAATATTCTTTCAATAACCCATCATTGCTCCAAAACAAACAGACTGTTGGTGTTGGGAACCAGAGGCACTGGGTTACAGTAGTTCTTTTCCTTCCTTGACAGCCATCCTAATAAAGTGCAGCTTGGAGAGATTGTTTCATTTCCATCACTGAAGTCAGCTCAGAAAGTGACATCATGACAAAGGGCCTTCTCAATGACACCACACACAATTTGAAACAATCTACCAACTGAGCTGCATCAGATTTCTTCAATGTTGATCTTCAAGAAACTCTTGAAGACACAGTTTGTAAAGATATCCTCCCTCTGGGTAAATAACAGTCCTAATGGCTGGGTCTCCAGAAGTCCCTTTTCAGGTTTAATATATTTATTTGTTATCCATTATGATTATGTGTTAAATTGATGCTACAGCTGACAAACTCCAAATGTTGGTTTTTGTCATTATGTAATTTGCATTGTTTTAAAAACTTTGTTTTTAAGAGACTGCAGTGCTCAAGTGGTTAAGATGCTGACTGGGAGGTGGAAGGTCAGCAGTTCAAAACCCGAGTACTGCAGGATGGAATGAGCGCCCATCTCTGTCCAAGTTCCTGCCAACCTAACAATCCAAAAGCAAGAAATTGCAAGTAGCTAAATAGGTACCACTTTGGTGTGAAGGTGAATAGTGTTCTGTGCACTTTGGTGTGTATGCATGCATGCCACATATACATGGAAATGTCTCCAAATGTCTTCAGCTATAAACAGAGATGAGCACTGAACCCTAGAGTAAATTGGACAAATCTAAGGCCATAGTACAAAAATTTCCTTGTTTCTTCTATGTGTATGGGCAAATTTCATATGGGGCTGTGACATTATACATTGAAAAAGCACCTCACTGCAGCAAAATAAACTAGACACAAGATCCTTTGCTACTATATGAAATAGTAATCTGAACATATTTTTATGCACATGCCATTTGTCTTATATGTCATTTTTAAATATTTCACTGAAGTTATTCAAAATACTCCTGTAAATGGTGTGTGCTTGTTATGGCTCATTTGGTAACAATACACAGATGGAATGGAATGGTAGAATGGAATGAGTGATTGACATAAAACGTTTCTGTTTTAAAGATTTGGCAAATCATTCTGGGGAAGAGGGACTGTGATGTATGTTGACAAAACATTTATTTTTCTTTGGAATAAATATCCCAAATTATTAATGTAACAGCACTAGCACCTGATGCCAGTTATTCTCAGGCTCATTAATTCTGACAATGTTATTTCATTTTATGTACTCAACTTGATGTACATAAAAAATTCTATTTGCTGTGCAATAATTTTGAGACAAGAATTATATTTCAGCACATGTCCGTTTGCTTTCTTTGGGTAAAAGCTTTCTCAGCAGGTTTATATGAACAGAATCAATTAAGCATTTGGTATTTAAAAAAAAATATTGTGTCACTAGTAAAAAAGATAATTGATTTTATTGTTTGCTGTTGTGTGTGGTACTGAATGCAACTTTCTACTTGAATTTAATGTGAATGTTCAGGACAATTTGCTACAGTAGATGAAAGGAAATAATAAATCAAAAGGTATAATTAAGATTCTCTTGCGTAATAGGTAACTGGCAGAAAAGAATGTATGGACAATAGTTTCCTGGTGAATTGTGGATTCCAAAATGTAGAAAAATAAAAATCATAACCTATGTCTAAGTCAATGTTGCTAATATAGAGTCTACTGTTAATTAAGGCTTGTTCATGTATGCATTTTTAAATATAACATTAAGTAATGATTTGAATGTCACACATTCATCTGTTGTATGTGATCCCTTCATTGGGGAAGAAAGGTGTGGTAGTAATGAGATGAATAAAGTCACCAGATTTTTTTCATCATATCTAACAAGAACTAAGAGACAAAGTCAATTACATTGGAACCCCATATAACAAAAAAACTCCGTTCCACAGAGCTCTTTGCTATACGGTCTTTTTCGTTATATGGATCGCTATGGGCGATGCAGCATATAACGAAAAGAAAAGTTCATTATATTGATCACTATTGGTGATACCCCGTACAATGAAAAAAGTTTTTTTGTTGTATGGGGTATCGCCAACAGCGATCTGTATAATGAACTTTTTGTTGCTATACGGTGCATCGCAAATAGCGCACAAATGCTTCATTGTATGAATTTTTCGTTATCTACCTCTAACCAGGCAGATGACCAGAACTCTCTACATTATTGCAACCACAAGTATTTTTACAGTTACATGCATGGTAAATTGAACAAAATAGTAGCCTAATTATTTTAATACAGACACCTGAAGGAGGCAAGCAGCATTGAGTATGCATGTGGATAAATACTCAGTCCAATTTTCATCTTGTGTGTATTGTGGATCCACAAAAAAGACCAACATTGTTATGGAATTCTTGTTTTAGACTGTTTTCCTAAGCCATATATAGTTGTGCTGACTCTATAAAACACAATGCTGCACTCAAATGTGCCTGGTTTCCTGGCCATTTAAAATATAGCTAATACAGTAACTTGATATGGTTGACAATAGCTATTTTTATTGTTATTTTAAAATTGTAACTTGTACTCTACATTAATTTATAATTTAATGAGGATTAATAGATTGTTGCTGGTTTGGGATTTTAATGCCACCTGTTACTTAAATGTTTGTCACAATGTTCAGAAGGCTGTTAAGGATTTACCTCAACATAAGTTTAATTGTGTATATCATAATGGCAAATTGCTGCTAATTAACAAGTTGTTGCTTTCTTTTCTTGTCATGTGCCAGTTGCACAGCAACCCAGAGTTAGTAGTAACTAGGCTAGATGAAATGGAATTAACTCCACTTGTTAATCACAAATAATACAAGTTCTATTTGAATAGCTTTATTCTGACTGAGACCCACACTGGGTGTAGCTCAATGGTTTCACCTGGGTTCTATTCAGCATTTCACTCACATTCTTTTCCTACCCATCCCATTTCTCAATTCCATGGTTTAAAATAATTCCTACATTCTGACATGTTGGAACCTTTTAAAAAGAGCATAACCCGCTTTAAAAATCAAATAATTGTTGAATAATCTTTGCAGACTGGTGTGGCTAGCATGTCCCAAAGGATTAAGGTTGAATGCTTTGAAATGCATGCCCCCCTTAATTCCCATTTTCTTTCCTATTAGTTCTTATTAAACAAATACTCAGGCACAGCTTTAGCAGAAGGAAAAAAAGAATGTTTACTTACAAGATTTATGTTCAAATAAAGTTGTCAGATAGATGGCAATATTGTAATACAACAGCTTTGTTTATCTTAGATAAAAAAAGCAGGGGAGAAATCTCATGTAAATGATATTTGCAAAGAAATACTGAGTTACTAGCTTTCTTGGACTAATTCATGTTTAGTTTGAAAGAAACTAGGCTGAACAATTGAAAATTCAGACAGAACTAAAAGACACTAAAACACAGAGCTCAGAGTGAAAAGCAGTTACATTTGGAGGGAGGAACATTTAGCTTGCTGATTCTAATCCCCAGGAAAATGTATTAAAAGTTTTTGCCTTTATCTTTGAGGACTCATTAATCTTACTTGGTGCCATTCCAAAGTGCAGGTGCCATTCCAAAGTGTGAGGACCAAACTGCTTTATCTGCTTTGTTCTTATTTCATCGATACCTGTAGTTTTATATAGTCTCAGGCTCTTTATAGCTTCCTCCAATTCAGATGCCACAAAAGGGGTATTGAGTAATCCCACCTCTTGTTCCTTGGTTGGATGGCTTGTTCCTGCACCATTTTGCCTTGTGTTTTTCCATTCTCCAGCAATCATTGAATCATTTTGCTCCAAAAAGTTACAACATTTTGTTATGCCCAACATCTTAGAAAAATTAGTTCAGTGGTCTATTATGTTCAGTGTTTCCCACTGTGCCTCCAGGGAGAGGATCTAGCCTATGTAGCCTAAGGCAAACTGCACAGTTCCATAGTGCACCCAGAAGAAGGAAATGGTAAACCACTTCTGTGTATTCTATATCTGGTAAAGCATGGAAAGAGTTGCAATAAATTAAAATTGATTTGATGGCACACACATATGATTTATTATATAACAGTGTATGCAACACTGGATGTACTTGCTGAAAACCCTCAGTTCACTATTTCAGAGGTAAATTGTCTTTTAAATTAGAATTGTCACTTCTTAAGTGTTGTGTGTTAAAATGTGACTTAGCAAACGTCTCTAGAAGTTCACTTGTAGCAGTTCACTACTGAGATTTATCCTAACTGCATGATATCAGGATAAAAGTACAATAGAATTCTGGCATTCCTTAGTTGCATGTGTTTACTCTGGAACAGATTTCAGCAAAAAAATTGGTTCTGACAAATATCTGTACCACACTGTATTGTATCTTGCACTCATAGAAGAACTACAAATTTGGACTTTTTCACTATCTTTTTCTACTAAAGATTTGACAAACTTACATGCTTTGTACCTTGACAAGTCCATATATCATGTTGATGCTACATTTGGCTGACATTTTGCCCTTGACAGTCTTCAAAATGTTTTATTTCAACTGCTTGAAAACCACTTTTCAACAAATCCTGATACTGGTAATGTGGCTGATAATAACAATAATCTATAATTGGTAAAAGCTGATTGTATTATTATATCATGAATGACATTGTTTTGTGTGTGATTGATAGGGAAAGATTCTTAGTGTCTTCAAGATTGCTTCAAAATAATAATTATATGAAAAAGCATATTTCATTCATAAATTTTATTACATATTATAATATTTCATATGATAATATGAAATTGCTCTTGGTATGAGGAAAGGTCATATGGTGTTCATTTTCATGCAAGTGATATGCTAGTGAAAACTAATTTAAATTGAGAACATTATTAATAGTTTATTTCTCTATATTTGATGTAAACCTAGCTGTCTAGGCAGAAAATGCAGTTTAGATGGCATATTAGGTAGAAGATTTTTGAACTTTTGAACTTGTAGAAATGGCAGAGCATGAATAGTACTGTAGGTCAAGATGCTGGCGCTGACTTCTAGGCTCCCAGATTTAAGACATATTTTCCTCATTGCCACTCAATCAGGTTTTGTGGGCCAACAATTTGTAATGATTAAATGTTGAACGAATATGTGTACATTAAAAGGAATTAGTTTACAGTTAAAAACTTCTTAGCAGTTTTCATCTGGTTTTATTGATTGTCTTAGGCAAGGTGTTATATTCTTTACATTACTTTCTTTTTTTTTTAGTTGAATAATAATGTCTTTCTTAAAGGATGTTGTGTTAAATACCAAGATTGTGTCATGAAAATCATGATAATCACACAAGGGATGAATTTCATATTTCAATTTTCATTATATTCATATTTACATTTAATAGATGTTAGGATTTATATATCATATTCTCTCTGTAAGTTTTGAGAATAGCTAACTCAAAATTGAAGCACACTGATGTCAGTCACATTCCAGTACACCTACTAAATGTTCCAGATAACATTATGTCACCACATGCCAAGGATTGCTAAGTGGTCATGTGAGTCATTAAAACATCTATGGATTACATCACACTTGCTGAATAAGGGATTTTCCTAGATGTTACATCACTTAATTTCCCATCTTTTCTGAGAAAGAGAAACACTGACTTTCACACAGGAAAGTCACCATGTGACATCGTAACACCTATTTGTGCACATGAGTACAGCGTGATAATGACATCACCATACACATGAGAATGCAGCACATCAAAGAAACATCTGTTCAGCTATGCCAATCTAAGTCTGGGAATGTAGTACAGTAATACCTCGGATAATGCTAAGACTTGGTTCCACAAGTCTTGGTGTTATCCTATTTTTAGTGTTATCCGATGCATGTTAAAATCCTATGGGATGGATCGGATAGCGTTAAAGCTCCATAGAGATACATTGTAACCGCACAGGCTTTAGCAGTTGTTATCCGATCCATCCCATAGGACCTTGACGTTATTCGATCCAATTCTCCTCCCCAGATTACTTAACGTTATGCGATTTTACCGTTATCCGAGGTATTATTGTACATCAAATAAATAGTTAGGACATTATCACATACCTAACATCCTAGAAGAGCCCAACATTCGTATAAAAGAACCACCTTTTTGAAGGTTCTTCAGCCATCTCTTGAGGAGGCTCACACCATGTCACTGTGAACCAAGGACATGAATCTATGAAGAGATCCTTGGGGGTGTTCAGCCCGCTGATCAGAAATGCTTTCTTAGGTGATGAAAGTTATTATCTTATTTTCTTATTTTATTATGTAGCTTGTTTAGTGTAGAATAGGGGACTCTATCTCTGAGTCATACTAGGTCACTTAGGGATAGTGCATTTAGTTAGATTAATGTCTTTAATCTGCATTTTGATCTATACATGGATTTATATTATCTTTCAATAAATAGAAAAAAGACATTTTCCAGGTTTGGTTTTTTACTACTAAGCCAGAAGAATTTTTTGGAATAGTAGCCGTGCTAGTCTGTGGTTCAGGCATATCAGAAAACAAAACCCTTCTCCCTTTGAGCCCCTGAATTTGGTATATAAAGAACATGCCTGTAAGTTTCACTCTTTGTCTGATGAAGTGGACTTGATTCACGAAAGCTAACAATAAAAATATAGCAGTTAGTCTTTAAAGTGCTACAGTGTTTTTTATTTTATTTTATTTATTTTGTTTTATTTTCTAATAAGCCAGAAGAGTAGAACTTTCTGCAGAGCAGAGAAGGCCTGGAAATAAAGGCCAAGCCAAAGACTTTAATTTTGTAAAGACCCAACATGGGAAGAAAGGATTTCTTTCTCAAGAACTGATAAGGTCTCCGTGGAGATCAAGCCAGGAGAAGAGGACATCTGTGTCGCTAGCCATTGGCCTGGGAAAGAGAATCTCTTACATGTCACTGCCTTTGACGTTAACTGCAAGACTTCAGGCTAGGACATATTCCCAGGGACATCTCTGCAACTCTGCTCTCTCTCTCTCTCTCTCTGTCTGTGAAACTGTGTTAGTACGAGAAGTTGGCAAAACATAAACAAGATTGTTTTTCAGCTTTGTTCGCTGATATAAGCTACCATCTTGTCTGCTTAGGAGTGCCATTTCCCAATCCAGAAGCATTGTGAAGGGCATGTAGGTGAAGGAGAGTTATTCTGAGGGCAGACGGGCAGTTGAACTTTTAAAAGAAGGCTGTGGCTGTGAGAGGGAACCCCAAGACTGGGCTCTTCCCAGTGAAGGGCCCTTGGAGAGTTATCTACCTCGGCCAGCTACACAACCCCCTTATCATGACAGATTGTTTGAGAGCAATATAATGCAGTGGTGTCCCATTTGCCTTTCATGTTGTAGCATGACACCCATACCACTGATCCAGTTCTGTGAATCACTTTCTGGTCCTAAGACCTCATCGGCCCCAAGGCTAGTATTGATGAAGTTACTGCCCTCTATCAAGATGGAATGAAGTGGTATTAATCCACTTGGGGGCCAGCACCCTTCCTTGTGTACTTTGCCACCCAAGGCCATCAGTCCTCAGGGTTGTCAGGTTAGTTATCTGCCACCTGACAATTGGTGTTGAGTTGCTGGCAGTATGGTCTACTCTTTTACCATAGCAGGATAATCTGGCCAGACAGTCCATGAACATCTAGAAGTGGCTTATTGCTTGCTTGATATTTAAGTTATCTTTCTTGTGTTAATATACTCTACATTAGCATCAGACAGCAGATGAGCCTCCAGAAATGGAGACTATCTTTCCCATCACCTATTGCCATTTGCTATGCTGTCTAAGATTGATAGGAGCAGAAGTACAATATCATCTAGAAGGCTAGAAGACCCTTGTCCCTACCATGTGGTTTACTGGTTGCTGTATTTCAATGTTAAGAAGCTGCAACATTCTTTAACTTCTAAATCTGTTAGTTAAAAGGCTTTCAGGAAGTTCCAAAAGGAACTTTTCAATTCAATAGTTATTTTTAATTCACCAGGAAGCTGTATAAGAAGTAATAAGATATTAATTGAAATTATTACTTCCCTATTCTAACCAGAATTTGCTTAAGCATGTACCCAGTTTAACAATAGGAAGGTAATATTTAAAATATAAAATCAGTTTGCCGTTATTAATTCTGAACCTTAATTAGCAAAATATTGTACTGAGTAAAACATTATTAAGTATTATCCTACACAATTTTCCTTTTGAAATCAGCACCCATATCTAATAATTTTATGGTTTAATGCAAGAGAACGTAGAATATGTTGTCTAGTTACTAAAGATATATTATGACAAAGTGAACTTGATCTACGTAAGCTAACATTAAAATAGAGCAGTTAGTTGTTAAAGTGCCACAACATTTTTGTTTTGTTTTGTTTATTCTCTTTTATGCATAAAAATATATAAGTAGCTGAACTCAGAGATACATGATAGCCAGTGCTAGATTCTTAATGCCAAATCTTCAATTTCTTCTGCTGATGATCAGCAAATATTGAGGAGTTTTTTTCTGTTATGTTTTTAAAAATCTTTGTTTGCTTAATAACACTTATACCCCATCTGACTTTGTGATGAATACTATTCTTGGTGGCTAATTACAACAAACGGACCCAAACCTGAAATAAACAAGAACACCCATACAGACAACAAGATAAAAATGAATTTAAAACCCCCCAATAAAATACCAATAAGACAACAGTACATGACAACAGTTAATCTTCTAAACTTTTAAGGAATTTCCAAACTTGTCTACTGTTCTGCTTCATATCCAGGTTCTCGACTAATGTGCACCATCATGATTTCCAATTTTCAGCTAGAGCAGGGGTGCCCAAACTCTGGCCCATATCTGGGCCCTGACACCAATTCGTCTGGCCCACACCACCCTTGCCACTCCTGGAAGCGGAAATAAAATGTGCCTGTACAGGCGTGTTTTACTTCCGCTTTCAGGAGTGGCAAGGGCAGTATGGGCCAGATGAATTGGTGTTGGGGGCTGGAGTTTCAGCACCCCTGAGCTAGAGCCTGCATCAGTTCTTCCCCAGCTTCAACAATAACTTCCTGAAAAGGATCCTAGTTGTAGAGTGCCTGATACCTATCCAGCAGAAGTTTCATTTTGTTAGTCTGGCCCTCCTCTTTCTGTATTTTTCCTCGATGTTACTTTCACAAGATGGACAAATATATTTACCTGTGTGTGAGGGATCTTCTCCATGCTTTTGTCCAGCTGCTCTTGAAAATCCACCCATTTAGCCTTCTTAAAGTTAAAATTTCTGCAAAAAGGCACCTCCTGAGGTTTTACTGCAGCATTTATTATACACATGATGGGTCGTTGGTGTCTGTCCAAGATACAAGTTGTGCACGAGCCTCTTGGGCTAGTTATATTCCTAATTCTCACTGTGACAATTAATATCTCCAATAACTAAATTTATTTGGTCATATGTAAAATTGACTAGTTTGTTACATCTAAAATTTACTTCTGGCAGCTTATAAACAGAGGTAACAGAAGTGCAGTTTGGATGGTGAGAATTTATATTTTATTTATTTCTGTCAATACAGCTGATATTCTACTGAGGCACAGCAATGCTGGTCATGCAGTGTCTCAATCACTAATTCCATTCCAGCCACTTTGCATCTGTACCTTGCTATCCCAAAATATGTTTCCTGGACCAGAAGTATGTTACATTTGTAGTCGTAGTCGTAGTCGTAGTCACAGTCACCACCACAACCACCGCCACCACCACCACCACCGCTGCTGTCCAGATTAACAAGGACCATGATGGATGCTGTGGCTCCTGGGCATCTATTGAAAAATGGACTGCAGGTCATGGACTCCTTCTTCTAGGCAAACAGGGCATGGAGTTGATGAGCTACTGGAAGACAGTAAAAAGCCAGAAGAATCTGGATGAGGGAAGACAACTATTCAATCTGAACCATCAAAATGTGGATTCCAAAACTAAATGCACCAAATTTGGAAAGAAAATCACCCAGATTTAGAAATTGGTGAGCAAATACTAATGTACCAGAGATGTGTTATTCTAAAACACACCTTCTTGACTGAACTTGAATTACAAGAGATTGAAAGTAGGTTAGTGCAAGATCCAGACCTAAGGACAATTTATAAGACAGCTAATTCACTAATAGATAAGCAAGTAGTGGTGGAAAGAGAGGAGACCAATAGAGCTACTGTAAATACTGTTAACAAGTGAGAAATTTCTTGTGACACCAATGGCCAGTGCTGAATTAGCTAAAAAGATTAAACCTCAAATGAAAATGGCAGAAAGAGTCTGACTGCCAAAACTGAACCAAGTTAATAAAGAAAACTTGTCCATAAATTTTAAGAAAGTGAACAACAGCAAAAGCAACAACAATTTTTATTTAATGCACATGTACACTAGTAGGATACTCTTATTATTAGAAAGTCCCTCAATATGCATAAAATATAAAGTACTTTTGAAATATATGCCTAATTCCACAGTAAGACACTATAGTGTGGGATCCACCAAGAAAGTTTTCCCATGCAGTGACCCATTCATTCTTACATCCTGCTCTGGAAGGCTAGCACCTAGGCCAGAGAACCATGAAAGGAAGCAGTAGGAAGGTCCATGGCAGAGGTGGATACCAACCAATAGAACATAGATTTAAATTCCCAATTAGAGTCAGTCTATTGAACCAGTGAAATGTATATGTGTAATTTTGCCAAAATTTTATTTCATTCAATAGGTCTATTCTAGTTCAAACATTTGGATTTAGGTTGAGATTGCTAATTGTCATTGGATTTCCTTTCTTTTGCTGTTTCTGCCTTTCATAACTCCTATTGATTTCTCATAGGCTTGCATCTCAGTTCTTCCTTGTATCCTACAGTTGTCCCTTTCCATTATATGGGGATATTATTAGTAATAAAGACAAAAAAATTGACCCTGAATGACACTGCGTGCATCAGCATGGCAAGATATAAATTGATCGTGTTTTTCAAAATGATTGTGAATGATATGATTAAGCCATACAGGTATTTAAAACTTGTATCTTAAACATGGAATGTTGTCATTGAGAAGGCAAGGCAAGACTGCACTAACCTTGACTTGAATATGGAAACAACATGATTACAGTCAGTGCAAATTTAAAGCCTGCTGCATGACAATAAAGAAATGGAGATGTCTACTCTCATTTCAATCACCTTCAGTAATGACCTTGAAGGCATGCAAATGTGACATGTACTCAATGGGGACTTTGTGGCAACTCTACAATTCAACTGTGAAATTCCAGTAGCTTGGCCTTAAACAGAAATTTCACACCTGCTGAACCAGGAGAATCTGTTTGTAAGAGCTGAAAGATCTGTAAAGTCCTCTCCCAATCAAGTAATATTTGAATTGCCTTATCCTTATGCCTAAACAAATTAATTACTATACTACAGTAAACAAATGGCTGTAAATGATACACTTTCTTATTAAAAACAATATTCATCAAAGTCAATTACTGCAAGGGAGTTTCCTGAGATCTTAAGACTGACAAGTAGTCCATGTCTCTAATCTTATATTGGTTTTATTCATACCAATATTTTGTAAAAGGAATTTTTTTTTGGTGATTGCATTCCAAAAAACTGGTTTTAAAATTCAAGATAGGAAAAACAACAGTCAAATTTTAGAGAAAATTTCCTGGCATGACTGATGATAATATTCTGTAATATATCAATGCCCCCCCCCCTCACAACTTTAAATGATAAAATTGTTTGGATAACCTCTGTGATTTGTCCTAGCATACACAATCCATAGCAAAGTTTCTACTCCCCGGTGTATATTAGAAAATCAATATACTGTCATTGTTATACTAAATATCCCAAAGAGCTTTGCAAAATAATCAATGTCATATTGACTATGCAAGCACAAAGCTTACACATATATAGCAGGTTCAGAACTGTTGAAGAGAAAGAAAAGACAAAGAAACATTTCCTTTTGTCTGGACATTTGTGTTATTTTATTAACTTTATGGGTTTGTTCATATGAAACCATTATCCAATAAAATCAAACAGAAGTCCTTTGCCATATATATAGCCCATTTAGTTTTTTATTCACTCTTTCTGTTCAGCTATTCTCCTTCAAGCATTCTTTTGTTCTTTCCCTTTTTTTTTCCTATCCTTTGTAAAAAAATACCTTCCTTATTTCTTACATGAAATAACACTTTGTTCTGTATAGAAACTACAACTACATAGCCTAGGATTTCTTCAGCACTTTACATTGCTTCTCTTCTCTTATAACTGTATCTGGGTCTCATTTCTCACTTTTGCACTGGTTGGATAATCTTTAATTTCTATCTAAGGCATAATAGATATCTAATCCCAGGGCACCAGGTTACAGTACACCTGACAATCAGGACATTTACCCACATATTGTGAGTCTGATCATTATGTAAGTGGAATGGTTTACAGTAAGTAAAGCTATTTCTCTTTCTTGACTGTACTCTTGAACTAGAAAGAGGCCTTGTATTTATCACTATATGGTGTAGTCAGCTGCAGGTGTTAATCTTTACACTTTCCAAATATCTTTCCAAACAATTTCTGATTCTTCTTAGCAATCTCTTTCAATCTGGAGAAATGCTTCAGAATCTCAGGTTTAAAGGGAGCCTTCACTATCAAAATTATTCTAGGACCAGCAGCACTTAAAGACATCCAAAGATTGAAAGGGATCCCTTGAAAGCCTCAAACATGTTGTAAGATGATAAGAAAGTTTAAATATTAATTTCCATAGCTAATGACACCATCAGGTTTATTGTCCACAGAATTGTACAACAGGATTCCATTCCTTAATTGGTATTTTACTGTAATGAAGAGAGGGGGAGAAGTAACTGGCAACATCCAATGAATCCAATGATGAGTGAGAGATCAAAATCTCAAGATGTGTAAAAAGTGATTAAATCTTGCCCAGTGTGTTTCAGCCAAACAGCTATACAGTACTTCATAAATCAATGAGAAAAGCCCTTGACTCTCCAATTAATGCCTCCACTGAAATATACAATAGCATTTGCCCAAATCCTTTTTCCATTCACCCCAAATTTTGACCTAGATTTAAGTGTGGTTTGAGTTTGATTTCTCTATGATATTTATTCTTATAAAGATTCTGTTCTTTTTGTATGTGTCTTCACGATGTATGAATGTGTAACTTATATACAGAGAATATGTCTTAAATCAGCCCACATATGTCACAGACACTACTACAGTTTTGAAGTGCAGTATACAATAAACGTATTCAAACTTATTAAAGCAAAATAAAATAGAATTGCAATCTCCAAAATAGGCTACTACAATGTCCTCTACATAGTTCTGCCGTGAAAGGTATGGAAACTACAACAGATCCAAAATTTGAAAGCTATAATGATACTGTGGTGCTGGAGGAGACTCTTGAGAGTACCCTGGACAGGAAGGAGACCAAATCAGTCAATCCTGAAGGAAATCAACCCTGACTGCTCATTGGAATGACAAATACTGAAGATGAAACTCAAGTACTTTGGCCACCATATAAGAAGAGAGGACTTGAGAAGGCCTTGATGCTGGGAAAGATTTAAGGCAAAAGAAGAAGGGGGCAGCAGAGGGTGAGGTGGCTAGATGGCATAATTGATGCAGTTGGTGTTGACAGTGGTGGGCTGTCAAAATTTTCACTATCTCACCATGGGCGGAGCTGACATCATGGGCAGAGCCAACATCATGATATCATGATTTCGTGGGTAGAGCCAAAGAAAAATAAAATAATATAAAATAAAAATTAAATAAAAATACACATTCAAATTAAAATAAATACACATAATACATAACACACAAATCAACCCACCCCAAACACAAACCCGTCACTTACATGGCCTGGGGTCGGGGAGCAGGCACTAGGCAGGCAGGCAGGCAGGCACTAGGCAGGCAGGCAGTAGGCAGGCAGGCAGGCACTAGGCAGTCAGTCAATGAGGAACCATGGCGGCATGGCGGCAAACCGGTGCAGTGGCACAGCGGCCTGGTCCCATGGTGTGGCAAGGAAAGGCTGCTGATGCCACTGCTGCTCCTCCAGGTGCTGCCTGTGCCCTTTCTGGGCAGCCCAAAATGGCTGCCCATAAGTGTGCATGTGTCAAAACTCAATTTGACACATGCACACTTCTGTTTTTTAGTGTGCATGCATCAAATTGAGTTTTGACACATGCACGGTTCGGAACTGTCATCCAGAGGGTGGCCGGAGAGGCAACCAAACCAGTCACCCGGTTCACTACCCCTCCCCCCCCCCCCCCGCGATCCCCTCCAGAAAGCTGCTACCGATTCGGGCGAACCGGTCCGAACCGGTAGCAGCCCATCACTGGGTGTGGATCTGTGTGGGCTGCGGAGGATGGCAGAGGATAGAGGAACCTGGTGTACAGTGGTCCATGGGGGGGTTGCAAAGAGTCGGACTCAACTGTGCAACTGAATAACAACAACCAACACCCTTTTCCCTAAAAGTAGTTGATTATCATAAAGCAAAAATAACCCCACTTTTCTGAGTATACTTTATATGGCCATTATTTCAGAGAGAAAAGTATCTCAGTTAGCACAATGTGTGACTAAATACAAACATTTTAACAAGCATTGCATAACTTCCTGGCATTAATTAAACAGCAATTTAAATGTTCACAACAAAGTGTGACAAAATGCAAAACTTAAATCTGCAGTTTTTTTCAGTTAACTCCACAGCATAAAATCAGCATGGCTGAGCTGCCCACATACATGAAGCTCCATTAACATTAAATAAGGGAATGTAATTATTTAACATTAATTTCTTTTCCTGCTGTGCAAGAATGGGTGTTGAGTGTAAACTGCATAGTTAGGCTGATTTAATAAAGAGAATAATAGCTTGTAAATTTAATTGCTTTGCATTAGAGAACAGTTAGGTCTAATTTAACTGTAAAGGTGCATTGTTTTAATGCATTTATCAATGACAGCTGAACAGAAACTACAGGCAGTGAGATATTTATATGAGAACAATTTTCTTCTGTTTTAAGCATAAATTCTATATACAATTATAGTATATTTACTGTTGATCTGAAAATGTTTCATTAAAGGATGCTCTATAGACTACAGAACTTGGTTACTCACCCATACTGTATTTTTTAAAACATAAGTATAACAAAGAATCTTATCAGAAAACAAAAATAAATAAAACAAAATCAAAAATACTGCAGCACTTTAAAGACTAAGTGCTATATCTTTACTATTAGCTTTCATGAAGCAAGTCCACTTCTTTTCTGATATGGCTGGACCACAGACTAACACAGCTACTATTCCAAAAGAATCTTATGGCATCTTGAAGAACAATGTACAGTAAAACCTCGGATAACACTAAAACTTGGTTCCACAAGTCTTGGTGTTATCCGATTTTTAGTGTTATCCGATGCATGTTAAAATCCTATGGGATGGATCAGATAATGTTAAAGCTCCATAGAGATACATTGTAACCGCATAGGCTTTAGCGGTTGTTATCCAATCCATTCCATAGGACCTTAACATTATTCGATGCAATTCTCCCCCCCCCCCCAGATTACTTAACACTATGCGATTTTAGCGTTATCCGAGGTAAACGTTATCCAAGGTATTACTGTATTTGCGTTTGGCATAAATATTTGTAGATTTTTCTGACTTCATCAGATGAATGGTGAGTTGGCTCACTTGTCACCATTATTATATACAATATAATTATTTAGATTATTATATATTATTTTGCACTCAGATTTTTTTTTGTGAGTGCAAAAATCAGTTACCATTGTGCTATCATTTCCCTCACTTGTTGGTTATCTGTTTCTACTTATGATGTTTGGAAAAGGAGGAGGAGGAGGAGGATATATTGACACTATCCAGTGCTACTATTCAAGGAGCTCCCTCTCTTAAAAATTTTCTTCCTTCCATGTCCTTAGGAAAATGAATTTCTTCAGTTCATTTTTCACTTTTCTTCACTTTCTGTTTATTTTCAGAGATGCCTTCCATGCACTGGATATTTTAGTTGTGTCTCAATATTAAGTAAAATACCCAGTGAATATATATCAATACAAATTCATGTACTGTATTAGTCTGAGAGATACACTATATAGCTTGGCATGATCTATGATGCAAAGCAGGGTAACTCTGAACCTCCCCTACCCTCATGCTTTTTCTTTAAGGAAAACTAATGTTATTTCCAGGATATCAGCCAGTTGGGTTTCTCTGGTTATGTGGGCTAAATGTCCATGTCATGATTCCACCCCTTCTCTTTTTGGTTTCTTCACTTGTCTTACATCTAACATCAATACAAAGTTAACTGTACCATCTGTACAAAGTTAACTGTAAAGCATCCTATTGAAAAGCTGATAACTTTGCTTCTCACATACAGCTTCACTCACTGGAAGAAACCAGCTTTGTAAATTATAGCCAGAGTTACTGAGTGTGGAATTTTGTTCCCTAAAAACAATGGGTCTTCTTAGCAGCACTATGAGTCCATGGTAAAGTCAGCTTTACAGCGGACCAGTGGAGTTCATCCTGGGCTGTAGTATCAGCATACAGGCATTCAGCAACAACATCAGGTAAAGGATGTTCTTATTGCCCTTTCTTAGTTTTCTTTTCTTTCTAATAATCAAAACAGAATTTTAAAAATAGTATTTTAAAATGTATAGATAGATCAATCACAAGTCACTTTGGAGTAAATGTACTACCAGACTTAATTCATCTTGTAAAATCATCAGATAGGTTTGTCACTTCAATCCTAAATCTGAATATTACAAATCTAATTTCTAAGGATAATGTTAAATTAACTCTACAGTACACCGATTGCACTGAGTTGTAAAATTCCATAATCAGAATCCATTAGTGTCTTTAACAAGGAAGATATTTCATAGGTTTATTATTATTATTATTATTATTATTATTATTATTATTATTATTATTATTATTATTATTATTATTATTATTATTATTATTATTATTATTATTATTATTATTGGAGGGGGTGAGTTCCCTCTGACATGCCAAAAGCTTGCCAAAAATCTGAAATTGGGGCAGGAGGGGGGAGAGCAAAGCTTGTAAAACAAGCAATTCCTTGGTGGATTGGAGTAGCAAGCAGTACAGATGTAACGGAGATCTTAGTGACATTCACTAAGGAAGGCTGTTGGTATGACTGACACATAAAGCAAGATTTATTTTTTATATTATTATTTTTTTGCCATTCTGAAATGTTTTCATGAGGAAAGATAGCTCAAAGACAAATCTTTGGCATAATCCCTCCCTATTGTCATCTCATAAGGGCATTTTATTCTAATGAAAGTGATCGTCTTGTGTGCAAATATCCAGCCTTTGCTGTTTGATATGCACAGAAATTCAATCAGATGCTTAATTACATCTTAACATGAGTTCCAAACAGCTGGCTAATTCCCTTGTTTCTGATTAAATAGATTAGAAAAATAAAATTTAACATTGCATTTACATATTCCTCTAAAAGGAAACATTTACACATAACTTTTAGTCATTTAGGAAATTCATGTCTTTCAGCACTAGGGATCACAGCTTCTAGCACTTGAACTGCAGAGTTTTAGAAATTATTGGTTCCTAGATGTTTCCAGGCATGGAAAGCATTGAATGTTTTAGATTGTGAAGCTAAGGATACAAATGTTTAAACAGCAGATCTATTTTATAAATACATTTTAGATAATTTAGAAATATTTAATGGTTGCAATAATTAGAGCAATAGGTGTTATCCTTTGAAAATCCTAATTTTACTCATGAAAATGCATAGTCTTTTATTTATTCTGAATGTTTCCTTCCCTCAAACCATTTATTAAACTAACTTTAGTATATATTGAACAGTTAGATTCAAGATTTCTATCTACAGTCAATTCCCTACTTAATAAAATATTAATAGCACATTCTTCAGAAATAAAATATCTAGGCTATTCACTGGGGGCAGGGGAAGGAATGGTACTGTAACCATGTTTATTTTACTTGCTGGACCTCATGCTTCATACAATTAAAATGGTTCAAACACTTCTAATTCAATAGTGTAATGTGTGAAAACAAATGTTGATTTATAAGTAAATGACAATATAATGTAGCAATAATGTAGTAATAGCAACAATATCAGTCATGAATAATACTGGGTTTTATTTTTATAATTTTTATGATCAAAAATAGTCATATTTGTTTTGAATTTTATCAATATTTCATATATGTCCAAAATCTTAAATTGTGCAATGTTCTGACGAGAAGAAAGAATGCTAGGTTTTTATCTGGTTAAATATTCACCAATATTCATTATTTTCAAGAGAGATAATGAAGATAGATAATGATACTGATAATGCAGGATTCTGGCCTGTATCTGATATTGTTTAACATTTTTATATGTCACTTAGATCAGGGAAACACAACCTACAGCTCATTGGCTGGATCTGGCCTATGATACCAAATCATCTGGCCCGTGCCGTTGCTCCAGCTGCTGCTGCCACCGCTGCCACCTCATCCTCTTCGATTCTTCTCTCCTCCGCTTGGTTTGGTGTGTCTCTAACAGCCTTCCATAACAGGGCAGATGTTATAAGGCTTACAATCTCTGCCCTGCTCTGGAGTGCTGTTAGGTACATGCCAAGCCAAGTGGAGGAGACAAGGATTGAGACAGTGGTAGAGGTGGTGGAAGCAGATGCGGCCATGGGTGTATTTCCAGAGGTTGCAGAGGTGTTTCCGGTGGCTGCAGGCACATTTCTAGCAGTGGTGGGGACATTTCTAGAGGCTGCAGGGACATTTCTGGAGGCACATTTATTTTACCCATGCAATGCAGCTCCTCCAGGCTGGTAAGCAGGGGAGCAGTGGGAGGCTTGGGATGTGGTGGGCTCAGACCACCAGGCTGGCCCCTCAACCCAGCCCCTGGTTTAAACAGGTTGAGGACCCCTGACTTAAATGAAGGAGTAAATGAGATGTTTATCAAATTTGCAGGTAACACCTAATTGAGAGAAGCACCTTATATTTCAGAAGTAAGACGGAACATTGAGAACTTAACAGGTTGGACAATTAGACAAAAAAACAAAGAAAATGAATTTCAACTCATTTAAAAAATAAAATTCTATATTTAAGCACACAGAAAACACGGCCATGTGCATAAATGTAGGATATGCAGTGATGTAATTATTAAGATATCTTAGCAGAAAATAAACAAAACATTAGTCAGGAGACTGATGTAATGGGAAAAAAACCAGACTAACACAATTTTAAACTGCATTAGGTTAAGTATAGTGTCCAGCCTAGGAAGTACAGTGTCCGGATTCATACATTGTGTTCTGCTTTGAAGACTTCATTATGGATACTCTGTTTAATTATGGCACCAACATTTGTGGAAAATATCTGATGGGGGAAAGATAGATCAAGTTTCTTTCTCACAGTTTCACAGATCAGATCCTGAACAAGTGGTTTTAAATTACAATAAAGGAGATTTCAGCAATTTAAAAAAGATCTAAAGCTGACAAATGATGATATATGCCTGACAGAAAAAATGGACTGCCTTAGAAGGTGATGGATTCTTCTAATTAAAGAGAGGTAAAAAAACCATTTGTGAGAGATAGTTTAGCCATCAGTTAGGATTTTGCTTCACTGATGGAGAGCCACTTTCAAAAGTGGCAGGCTGTGGTATGGGAAGATCAAAAGAAGCTTCCAAGAGTAGGTTCCAGCCACTAGAAGAAGGCAGACTTTGGTTCCAACCACTTTTCCTCTTTTCTCTTATCTTCTGATGATACGTCTTTGATACTGCTCATTAAACATGCCAGAGACCTTCTGGATTTGGTGGTAAAACTCCTAATTTCAGATATGCATATTGCTATATTACTAAACTACAGGTAATAAAACAGTAGGACTATATGATTCTTTTGCTTAAAAATGACAGTGACCCAAATTTATTTATTTATTTATTTATTTATTTTATTGTTCATACTTGATATCCCGACCCAATCGGGTGAACCCGACTCTGGGTGGCTTACATCCTGAATCATAATATAAAGGCCTTAAAAATTCATAAAATTCATAAAAATTTAAAACATTCAACAATAAAAGCAAATAAACACATAATAACTGATACAAATACCAGATTGGGGGGGGGGGATGGCTGCTCTTAAATTAGCCATCCTGAATGGGAACCTACATTGCTGTGTTCCCACACTTGACCCGCCAGCCATGTCTTTAAGCCCTTCCGAAAGTAAATCCTGTTACTTAGAATAATACATCACACTGGAGTAGACCCATTGAATCAATGGGACTTTAGTCAGTCACCTTTGCATAAATTACATTTGAATGGGCCAAATTACATGAATTATCAAATGCTTGAATGATTTCAATTTTATTTAAGAATTTGAAGCATAAGATGAATTGGTGGCAATTTCTTACTGGAACCTAATCGATCATTTTAGCCTGGAATTCTCAAAAGGAAAAATACCCTGGAGAGATTTTACATAAATTACAAAGACTTTGTAGAGTAGAGGGGAGGTCTTTGCCTTGATATCAGCTGGAGGCAAATAATCTTGGAAGACCTTCAGATTCCTCACTGAAGTTTTAGTCTGGAAGACGCCGACGCACCCTGCGCTCTCCTGGCCCCACCATTGGCTGGGAGGATAAAGGAGCCTCCTGCAGCCACGGGAGGCTCAAAGACGCCGACGCACCTGCGCTCTCCTGGCCCTGCCATCGGCTGGGAGGATAAAGGAGCCTCTCGCAGTTACGGGAGGCTCAAAGACGCCGACGCACCCTGCGCTCTCCTGGCCCTACCACCTTAACAGACTCCATTTCTTGCCCAGGGAGAAGAGACACAGCTAAGCTGGGGGCTATGAGACCTGCCCCCCGGACTCCTTCTCTTGCCCAGTAGCCTGGGGAGAGGAGACGCAGCTGGGACTCCCAACCAACGTCCTCTGGCCGGGAAGAGGAATTGGACTATAGTCGCAGGTGGATGTTTTTGCTTTATAAGTTTTCTACTGTGATGTGTGTTGTTCTATTGTATGATATTTATTGAACCTTATTGCTCTTTGCACTACATGCCATGATATTTTGATTGTACTACAATGTGTATTGATGTGTAATGTGTACTGACCTACTATATGATATTTACTGTACTTTACTGTTCTGTTATATTGTATGCTATTGTATTTTTGTTTGCACTTTAGTAATGATATTAGGGGACTTTGTGAGCCGCTCTGAGTTGGTTGCTACCAAGGAGAGTGGGATACAAATCTAAATAAATAAATAAATAAATAAAGTTGCTCATCATATTAGGACAGCTTGAACTGATAACATAAAAGAATTTGGTGAATCTTCTTTCCAATTTAGGGCTTGTTGACACTGGCCCTAACCCTAACTCACCTGGGCCAGTGCAGAGTGGCTTTTAAAAAACTGCTTGAAGTTGAAGGGAGGAGCAAAATTCTATTTAGTGTGATCCCTGTGTCCAGACAGCATTTTTCTCCTTAAGTGGCTGCAGCATCCCCATCAGCAGCAGCCAGACCAGCCATTTTCCAGCCATTGGGGAGAGAGATTCTCCCATTAACTGGGAAGTTTCTTTTACCTCTCCCTCTCATCCATCACTGAAGTAGTTTGAGTTTGCAAGACAGTTATTATTCATGTCATTCTCCATTTTTTTAATCCTGAGAAAACAAAAGTAATTATTAAAGAAATTAAGGAGCCATTATTTTGTTACCATGCAAAATGGTTTTATCTGTTCTATGCAGATGTTATTCAAGCCTGCTGCCTATCCTTTTTGGAGCTACAAATAGCTTTATCCAACATGCTAAACTGAATTTGAAAGGTCTCCAGTTGCCAGTTTCTTTCACATTTAAGTTCCCGTCTCCTATGTTTATGTTTAGATCTGTCATTAATGAGTGTCTGATGTGCTATTTGATTTGTTGAAATATTTTCATTAGTAGGGCCTTTAAATGAGTCGATCTAATGATACTTTGATAATCCCTAGGCCTGTTTACTGTTTCTTGCCATATTTATTCTTCCAAGAGTTTTATCCAATTATCTGTGTAGTATTTATTCTTCCAAGAATTTATCCAATTATCTGTGTAGTATTAGGGATAAAACATTTCATTATAAGGCCCTGGGTTGATAAAATAAACAAAATTAAAGATTTATGTGACCAAGTGGATAATCTGGTATGCACAACATGAACAAAAGTGCAGAACAGATGCTGTGAGAACCAAGGTAAATCAATCTGTCCAAAGCTGTATTTTCCGGTTTCACACACACAAAGACATACAGGGGGAGAGAGATAGTTCAGAAGCACATTTAAGGGTTCCTTAAACAGATTTAAGCAATTGCTCAAGGAACTCTCAAACACATGTCTCTATGAGATTTAATTAGAAACACCTAGACTACCATGAATCTTGTAATAAATTTCTCTTATGGTCCCCAGCGTGAATGAGCTGAATATACTCAGCCTGTTTCATTGTTACTTTCATTAAATTCAGAAATGATTTAAGTTTCTTTTCAAATAAATATTGACTATTGCCTAGATGACTACTATTATTTTTACATGATGCATACAGTACTGTAAAAAGGCCGCCACCAACTGATTTGAAGGAAATTCAGTGACTGATTTTTTTTGGGGGGGGAGAGGCATAACTTGGATATCCTAAATCCAAACATCACCAAGCATGGAGAGAGTTGAAAATAGATGCAACAGAAGTATCTCACCAATTTTGGTGTGTTTAGGGAATTCAGGAGCTGAGTTACACCTCCACCGAATCACTCATTGATGGCCTAAGACTTTTGCACAGTACTGTAATTCTCTTTACAGTTGTACCTCACTTATAAAAAGCATAATGTGTTCCACAGGATTGCTCTTTAAGTGAGTTTGCTCTTTAAGTGAAACACCATTGTGACTTCTGGCTTGTGTGTGTATGTGTGTGTGTGTGGGGATTGCCAACCCTGATTTATTTGTTAAGTGAGTTTTTGGTTGGTTTTATTTGTTAAGCCTAGCAAACATTCAGATAAAATTCTGCTCTTTAAGTGAATTACTCTTTAAGTAAGGCACTCTTTATGTGAGGTTTGACTGTATATTGTTAATAATGTGTAAAGAGAACTGGAAGGAAGAAGCAAAGAAAGAAATGGGTGGAGGATTGGCTGTTTCTAATAAATAAAAGATCAACTATGAGAGAGAGAGCTATCCGAAAATGAAAGATATGCAACCCCTCGTGTTTTTAGAATAATATATCGTATATAGACATACCTGAATCATTTGGAATAATTTGTATTTAGCATGCCTGTCTCCTATGGTGTCAGCTCCTGCCTTACTCTGCCACCTAGTGCTCATCTACCATATTTCGATCTCTAATAAAGAAAGGTAAATGTAACTCTTGTTTTCAAATTAGACCCAAGTTTGTGTTTTGTTATACATCATAAATTACATGGTCCTAGGAAAATCTATGTGATGCTTTCGGTAGCATTATCAGCATTAATTTGTTTATTCCAAACAAATAAAAAAGAACCTCAAATCATATGAATGCTGTGCCAAATAAAAACATTAGAATGTAGGGGGTATTTCTTAATATAAAAAATAAAATAAAATGACTTTATTACATTCATACCCCCCAGTTTGCATAGAAAATGTATTTGAAGGTTAGAGATGTAGGATATTAATTATGCTCCAATATCTTATAGCAAAGCTGCTAAATTGCTCTTATTTCTGCTGTCCCCTCTGGCTTTAGATTTTCTACTAGGAAATATTATTCAAAGAAAGCTTCTGTCTAATCATTCATACACACCTTGGGTTTAAGTAGATTCTCCAGGTAGCCCTGTTCTCCAGGAGGCAAACAATATGGATGTGCCCTCTGGCCTTCTTTCAGTGGTAATTATCCCAGTTTTGATCAAGATTTTTCCCTACCCTACCCTACCCTCCTCCTTTTCTGCTTCCATCTTTCAGCCTCAGATTCATAATTGATACTTTTTTATATCATTCTCTGCTTAGTTTTACATCTATAATGTATTTGACTGTATCTGGTTTCTTTTTCCTTACTCTTCCTGGTTTTCTTTCATATATTCCATTTACCATAAATGGATATCCTTTGTGACATTACATCATCCAAAGAGAGGGCCATATGTATTTCAATCATTGTTTTATTTGATCCAGTAATAAGATGTTCATATGAATTAAAAGCTGTGTATGACCAACCCATGTTCATATGAAAGAGAATTAAAAAATGACAAAATACCCTCATTTATATAGAACCCAGAACAATCTACAGTTTATTACAGTGAGAATTTAGAAAACTATTTTCAGTAGAAATTCAACTAATTGATATAATGTGTGTACAATAGTACAGGAACTAAAGTGTCACCATTATGACTGTTAGACAGAGTGCCATATTGAGAGTAGTGTCTTAGCTGTCGTATAGGATTAAAAAAGTCAAAGAATATAATATGCAGTTGCATAGCAGGTCACATTGCTAAAATGACATATTATATTCTAAATGTATTGTGCACTTGACCTTTGTTTCCTCAGTTCTGCTTGAAATAAGGGTACTGTATTTGTCAAGAAAACACAACTTTTGGATTCTGTTCTTTTTGTAGCTCTCTGGGTATTTCCTGAACTTTTATTTAACCAAAAGCAGCTGTGTTCAAGTGAGAGAAGTATGAGTAAGCATACTTTATTTTCTTTCCAGTCATTTTTTGCCTCAAAACTTTCTTTAGCTGTATCACTGAATCTGGTCAGACTAGATTCAGAAGGAGTGGAAACGGATGGAACAAACATCAATACTTTACGATTTGCAGATGATACCATTTACTAACAGAAAGCATTAATGGCTTGAAATAACTTTTAGTGAAACTGAAAGATATTGCCAAAGAAGGACTGCAGCTGAACATTAAGAAGACAGGAATCCTGACTATGGAGTAAATATACAACTTTTAAGTGAAGAAATTGAAATAATGAAAAGCTGTGTATACCTTGGATCAGTCATCTATCCCAATGGTGACTGCAGCCAAGAAATTGTAGGAAGACTAAGATTCAGAAAGGTAGCAATAAATGAATTAATTTTTTTTAATCCCATTTTTTCTTACACATAGTATGGATGATTTTGACCTTAGTCTCTCATGAAAATCTTTGCTAACTTCCAGTTCTCACTATTTTTTATTTTTAAAAAGGCAAATGAGGCATCATGGGAAACATGCACACTACATATTTGTAGAGCTTTCAGTTCAATATAGCTTTTCTTCCTAGGGCTGTCAAACCCATAGAAAGAGTTTAGAATATGGCTTTCTAGTCTGCATTCTGCAGAGCAGGCATGTCAACATGAGCATACCTGAGCGATTAATTGGGGTGTCTTCATTGGTTCATTAAATCCAAAACAACCCTTCAAAATATTTCGACACAGAAGGATTGCAGCCACATCCTGGCTGTCATTTCTTCTGTCCTCATCAGAGCATTATTTGACATCCTTTAGCATGTAGCTATTATTAAAAATGCTAGGAAATGTTCTGATATCAATGCACAATATTGGGCTCACATTGCCAGTAGGAAAAGGATGCCTAAAGGTCAGTCTGTATGATGACAACACTCATGGCAGCAGTCAAGATAGTCTGAACTCACATAGAGAATAGCACCATTCACACAGAGATAGCAAGCAACGGAAAATCTCAGAAGTTGATTCCATTTGTCATCAGTTAACAACTCCTCATCCAAATATGCAGCAATTGTCATGGTTGTTTTTTGACAAGTGTGAATGGTAGTGATCAAAAGAGGATATCCTGTAGATCATCTTGACTGCTGCTATTGATGTTGTCAATATTCAGGCTGGTCTTGCTATTTAAAACTTGGTATCCTTTTTCCTGTTGGCAAAATCGGCAACAGTACTGGCCTATTTCCTGGCATTTTGAATTGTGGATAGAAAAACACAATATCCCATATTCATAAACCATATTTTTTAATATATTTTTTAAGCCTGGCGCCTGTTCTGAAATAGTTGAATATGGGAATCATTTCTTGTTAATTTCTAGGCACCTTTTTCAGAGTAATTATTATGTCCTTGGGTATAAGCACTGAATTGTATCCTCAAACCAATCTAATTCCAAAATACAAGCTGCAAAATCTGGTCAAGCCAAAAGGCCTGATGCAATTGCAGTAAGAAATGGTTACCTGCAAGAGGCTTTTAATTAGTTGTCTCCACCTAATTTGAAGCTTTCAGCCTGCCTTTCTTGGGCATCCAGCAGTTTCCAATTAGATATTAAGATAAATTGACCTGCTGACACTAATTTGGTTCAAATCATCACTGCAGGCTGTCCTAAACTGGGCCACAGGGGTGGGAAGGCAGCTCTGAGAGCTCCAGTGGCAGCCTTCTGCTCTGTTGGGTCTGCCCGGCAGGTGTGATGTGGGTGTGGGCTTCAGACAGAGTGGATGGGCAGTTGGCCAAGTCCCTCCTCCACCTGTGTGCAGTGTGATGCCTTGTTGTCTTGCATTCTCTGTCCACTTATTGCCAACTGAACCAGTTGGAGGTCAATCACTCATAAAGAAAAATAATGGTTTTTGCTAATAATCCTAAATCATATGTCTGGTGCTGAAACTCTCAATACATAGAACAAGTTCAACATTACAAATATATTGGAATGATTTTCCAATCTAATGGCTACCAAAACTCCCACATCGCACACATAGCAATGAATGTCCAAAAAAGTGCAGGGGCAATACACCTAATAATATGAGGCCCTTATCTTACTTATCCAGCTTAAGTAACGCAGAGCATAGGAGATCATACACATTTTTTGCATTTTAACATGTTACCATCAGTATTCAGAGAGGGGTTATTTAAGAAAGTTCCTGTTCAGGAGCGCTTATGTATCTGTCAGCCTTGAAAGGTTGAGACATCTGAACATTTACTTCTAGAATGCCAGTTTTATGATAACCTTAGACATGATCTTAGGCATGATCTTATTGCTGCCTTCCCTCAACTCGAGCTGAATAATCATATGTTTAGAACAATGCTCTCAGATAAAATCACTGATCTGACCACTGCTGTTCCCAGGTTTGTTTGGAAGGCAACCAGGGTATGGAGCATCAGAGAGAACAAGCTACATCGAGGACAGGTTAAACACGAGCTATAATGGTTTTACTTTGCACTTGTAATCCTATTTTTTACCCTATTGATTTATACTGTATCCATTATGTTCACTTATATACAGACACTTTTATCCTCATGTTTATAACTATAACTTTTAAGCTTCTGAATTTATATCAAATTTTAGAGATGTTAGCTGTCCTATCTGTATAAATCTATGCTGTTTTATTCTTTTTTAAATCAGATAGAAACAAGTGCTGTTCCATTACCTGGCCCAAATATAGCACCAATTTTAAGAACTGATTTTATTCTATTTTATTTTAATTCAACTATATATGTTTCTAGTAGTACATTTTTTAATTGTATCTCGTGCACTTAAACCCTTTTTAGTGTGCTGGTCATTGGTCGTAATAAAGTGATTTGATTTAATAGTTGTCTCCCCCTAATTTGAAGCTTTCAGCCTGTCCTTCCTGGGCATCCAGCTGTTTCCAATTAGATTTCAAGATACATTGAGATGCTGACACTGATTTGGTTCAAATCATCTAAGTCAGGGGCCCCCAACCACCACAGGCCAACTCAAACTGGGTCATATGGGAGAGTAGGTTGCTCTGGGAGCTCTGGTGGCAGCTTTCTGCCCTCAGCATGCTCTGCTGGGTCTGCCTGGTGGGTGGGATGGGGGTGTGGGCTTCAGACAGAAAAGGCAGATGGCCAGGCCCCTCCTCCACATTGATTAACTGTGGTGGGGCTCTGCTCCCACCTGTGTGCAGTGTGATGCCTCATTGCCTGAGGTGGGTGGTGTGGCTGGTGGGTGGCTGGGACCCCTCTTCCTTGTTTTGAGCTGTCCCCACCTATGCACAGTGTGCATTTTGTCATATTTTGTTGTGTACTTGAACCGTCTGGTCCTTCTGCCCCCAATTGCCAATCCATAGAAAGGTGGTCAGTGGTGCAGGAAAGGTTGGAGACCCTGATCTAAGTCATTGCTCAAAATTCCTATTGCTTAGTGTAATGAATTGTACTTGAATAGTTCCATTAAACAAATCAAGAATTGAGGAAGTAAACTATTTTAACTGAGATTTACTATGCTTAAATGAATCAGTTACGTTGTGGCCACTGTTTTCTTCTTTGGAAAATGGGCCTCATATCTGCCATGCTCTACTCATTGTTCAATACTTTTGGCACATCTCTCCAAGACTACCCCAAGGATACAGTAATACCTCGGATAACGCTAAAACTTGGTTCCACAAGTCTTGTTGTTATCCGATTTTTAGTGTTATCCAATCCATGTTAAAATCCTATGGGATGGATCGGATAACATTAAAGCTCCATAGAGATACATTGTAACCGCACAGGCTTTAGCGGTTGTTATCCGATCCCTCCCATAGGACCTTAACGTTATTCGATCCAATTCTCCTCTCCAGATTACTTAACATTATGCGATTTTAGCGTTAGCCGAGGTAAACGTTATCAGAGATATTACTGTACTGTTAATTTCACCATTGATACTTCCTGTTCACTATCTTCTTCCAAATATGGCTGATCAAGGTGAGGAATGACAGTAACATTTTTGTCACTGTGATTTGATTTGATTTAATTTGATGCAGGTAAGAACGTTTTTTGGGAATTTGTTTTGAGCTTGAAAATGTTTAACAAGTACCTCATCATGCTCTTTGAATAGCTTGCCTGGACCAATGGTGGTGCAGTGGTTAAACTGCTGTCCTGCAACTAAAAGGTTGTGAGTTTAGTCCTGAACAGGGCTTTAGAATGACTTGGCCTTCCAGCCATCTGAGGTCAGGAAAATTAGTATACAGCATGCTGGGGGCATGTGAACTACCTAGAAGGTGCATGAAGCACTTTGGGGTGATATATAAGTGTGATTACTTTGCTTAATCCTTGTAAAATCACTGCAGATTTTGTATTATCATTCATTTTCTGCATGAAGTAAATTTCACCTGTGTTAGCCAGCAATAGAACAATAGGGTATGGTTTGGTAGTTGTAGGAAAAAATGCAGCTACCAAACCACACTCCTTCAGAGTAGCTAACTACATGACTTCATTGCTTGCCCTCATTAATTTTTATAGTCTCCCCATTTGCTTACAGAGTTAGGTGTAATTCTAAGGTACTTTTTTGAGGTTTAAATGCAAGTCTATAAACCGAGGAAACTGTTGGCTATGACAATAAAATCCATTATCATTGTTCTCAGTAGAAGATGTGCTGTATGATAAGAAAATCTTGTCTTTTTAAGGATGGCAACTTTTACTGAAGTAATGATAACTATTTCTGACAATAATGATAAAAATATTCTCAATTATAAAGTTATAAAAGTCCATAATGGTCTACTTTGATAGCAAGGAAGGTGGTAACCATGTTCTTGCTTAAGCCCAGTGTGATGCTTTGGAGATACTGCTTCCAAAGCACATGGGATTTTGCACATTATTCTATAAACTTGTCAACTGCCAGGAACCAAACATTCTCTCTTTTTTAAAAAAAAATTATTACAACTACTTCCTAATTACCTTTATGAGTCAAATTAATTGCCTGGTTCCAGAGAGAGGAAGGAATAATCAAATAGATAATTACAAAGAATAAGCTTATGCTACCAAATGTTTATGTTAGCAAATAGCCAAATGATGGTTTTGCCTCAGAAGATAGATATCTGAGACTGTTCAGAAGATCTTTCCATTGACCATTGTAGATAGTATTTATATTTGTGTAACAAAGATAATGTCTATATGTAATAAGTCTATATTTTCTGCCAACAACAACAAAAAACCTTTAGGGATTGCTTGTAACACAACAAATTTGGCAGCAAAAAAAAATTGCTACCACACCGTGGGCAGAGCCTATGTCATGGGTGGAGCCTACATCGTGGATCATCAGGGGTGATCTAGTCATGCCTGCCATATGGTTATGTATATGTCTGCAAACACAGGCAGCACTGGCTCTTTGGCTGCAAATGGAGATGAGCACTACTCTCTAGAGTTGGATAGGACTGGCTTTTGAGCAAGGGAGACCTTGGACCACTTGCAGGGACAAAACCTGATGTCAAATTTGAATACCAATCAGGGATCTTCTGTTATTAGGTAAGCCAGTCGTCACCAACTCTAGTTTTCAGTGCTCATCTCTGTTTATAGCCAAAGAGGCAGTGGTCTTGATCCACAAAAAACTCACATTAAAATATAGCAGTTAGTCTTTAACGTGCCACAACGTTTTTGTCTTTTTGTTTTGTTTATTCTCTGATATGCTTGCATAGAATAAAACTTTTAAAATGCTAGCGGTATTAGTCTGTGTTTCAAGCATATGAGAGTAAACAAAACAAAAAGAACCTCCCTTAGCCTGCTTCCAGACCCTCTCCCCACTACACACACACGTGTGTACACACACAGAGAGACACAGACATGCACACATGCACACACATGCACACACACACATGTGCGCTTACACATGCACACACAGACAAACAAGTCACCCTGGGGAGCACACGGCAGGGCATTTTTTTCTTCCTCCTTCTTCACACTTGGGTGGAGAGCGCCCGGGCCACAGCAGTGGCGGTGTGGCCATGCTGGGCCCAACCATGCTTTCTCCTCCTCCTCCCAGCATGGCACTCATCCAGCACGGCATGTAGCATGCACATGCATGGCACACAGGGGAAGTGGGACCCCAGGGAGGTGGTCACACCAAGGCCAGGTAGCAGCCTCTGGGCCATCAACTCTGCTCACTGCCTAGACTTGGAAGTGGAGGAGTAGGTGTGCAGGGTGGGGCAAGGAGGTGGGTGGGGCAGGGCAGTGAGGTGGGCATGGCCATCCAGTTTTTCTACCACCCTATCTGAAAGGTCCCCAAATTTGCCATCAAACTATGGATCTCACTATATACAGGCTCCTATATGAAAACTGAGTTTTCTCAAGCAAAAATGCAAAATCTCTGCTCAAAGTTTTCCATGCATTGTTCTGGCAAACTGCCCAATTCTACTATAAATAGTTGTCATAGTAGCTCTTCCAGAAACATTGCATCATTTTATATTCAAACATCTTAAGGCTTAATAAATGTGGCTTTTTAATGTTTTACATGTTAAGTAAGTTTAAGCAATTCAGATTGTCGTTTTCAATGGAACAAACCCAGTGGGCCAAAACTAGTATAAAAACACTTGTCTCTAGAAGTTTGTGTGAAAGCAAAAATGATGCCAACATTAGAATTAGTCATGTTAGTTTGTACGGAGTAGAAGTGAAAATCAGGGCCATATGCAGCCTTAAGTCATTCTTGGATATATGTTTTGTAAATAATGGTAACTGGAATGGAAAAGATTTAATACAATTTACATTTGCAAGCATAGCAAAATTTACCTAACAAAATTAATGATTTGTTATATCTGCAGTGACACATGTCAGTAAATGCTTTTTTGTTTTTAATAGCTAACACCCTTTTAATCTCTGCAAATTGATGTGTCAGGTCATTTTATGTAATTTGAATTGTTCAACATGGATTACAGTAATACCTCTGATAACGCTAAGACTTGTTTCCACAAGTCTTGGTGTTATCTGATTTTTAGTGTTATCCGATGCATGTTAAAATCCTAGGGGATGTATCAGATAACGTTAAAGCTCCATAGAGATACATTGTAACCGCATAGGCTTTAGCGGTTGTTATCTGCTACATCCCATAGGACCTTAACGTTATTCGATCCAATTCTCCTCCCCAGATTACTTAACGTTATGCGAATTTAAGCGTTATCCGAGGTAAACGTTATCCGAGGTATTACTGTATAAGATTTCTTTTAGATGGTGATTGTAGAATGAAAGTCTCATCAAATATTATTGATTATGCTCATAATTCCCTAAAGAGGTGTATGCATTTGTTGCTTTAAAGGAATTACATAAGGTATCTTGGAAATTATGTTTCTACATACACATATTTTGCAAGCTATAGTAGTTACTAGATGCAATTGTGATTTTGGTGCCCAGAAAGTTGGTTCTATATTAGTCATAATTAGAACATGCATACTAAAATAAGTGAAACTTCAACTTGTCAGCAGTGGCTCAAGTCACTAAGATGCTGACTGGGAGGTGGAAGGTGAGCATTTCGATTCCCAAGAACTTCTTTGTCCCAGCTCCTGCCAACCTAGCAGTTCGAAAGCAAGAAATTGCAAGTAGATAAATAGGGACCACTTTGGTGGGAAGGTAAACAGAGTTCCATGCACTCCGGTGTCTAGTCATGCCCGCCACATGACCATGGAAACGTCTGCAGAAGCAGACAGCGCTGGCTCTTCGGCTTTGAAACAGAGATGAGCACTGACCCCTAGAGTCAGATACGATTGGCTTTCGAGCAAGGGAAACATTTACCTTTACTAAACTTGTCTCACAGAAGTTACATTGATTTCAGTGGATCTCTTCTATGTATCACTATGTTTGGATCCAATCCAGTATTTGCTGTATTAAATTATTTCTTAACTGAAAAAATCCTAGGACTTAACTAACTGAACGCTTCAACATATTAATATTGCAGGTTTAAGAAGTAGAGTCTCTAAATTATAGATGGAGTCACAACATTTCATCTTCTTCATAGCGTCTAAGCACTTACATTACATGACCAAAACTGCAATTTGACCAGTAAGCCAAGAAGTCATTCCAAGTGTCATGTAAGAGTCTATAAAAATCATATGCAGAGCAGCCTCTTACAAGGTAATTTGTATTCTGCTATAATGATCATGATGCAAAAAATACTTATACTTTGAAGCCATTTTAAAATAAATAGAATGAATTAATAAGAATTAGAAAATGAACAGGTTTCAGCTATTCCACGTTTTACTAAGAAGGCTGTGATTCACACACACACACACACACACACACACACACACACACACACACACACACACTGCTGGCAGTACACAACACTAGCATTTTGAGTAGTTTGGCTTGAGGGTGAAATTCAAAGCTAAGTTGGAAAGAGCCCTCTGAAATAATATCTTTAATATGTCAGTAGGCTTTTTTTTTTGTATGACTAAGTCTTTGCAGGCTTACCTGCCTTAACAGGCAGGCATGTAAAAGTTTTGCTCTACTCAGCAGTCTGAGAAACACTTTTTTAAAAGTCTTCCATATTGTGTCCAATGTGGCATTGTACTCCAATATAAAACTATGACATGGATCATTATTGATCAGTGCCTGGAATGGCTGATTCAATGAAACTACAACAGTGGGAAGTTTTCATTTTACTAATATTAATGCAGATAGTGGTTTCTATAAATGAAGTACATATGAAGAAAGTAAAGAAATAAACAGATGAGGGAAAGGGGGAAATGAGGAAATTATGACAGGAGAAAAATAATTTTGAAAAAAAACATGAAGAATCTGTAGTGCTAGTGGTATAATAATGTGGGAAGTAATGGAAAATATTATAGTTAAATTCAAACCAGATAGAATACCAAAAGCAATTCTGCTGAAATTGATTCTCTCAGCCTGTTCTTATGTAAACTATTCATTTGTGGCCTCTGAAATCTCTATGAGATTACTAAATAACAGACATTGAGGAGCTGTACTTCCTTCACGGACTTCCCGTGTACATTAGATTACAGGATTTCACTTTGTAGAACCAGTCATAGAGTATGAATAGCCATAGAGTATGAATATTTTGTGATTCAGTCCTCTTCCTTAGCCTCTAGAGCAGGGGTGCCCAAACTTTTTGGGCCGTAGGCCAATCATGTGGCTCAAGGAGCCAGTCACTAAGGCCCAGGGGCTGGGTGCAGCCCCCAATGCCAATTCATCAGGCCCGCAAAGCCCTCATCACTCCTGGAAGTGAAAGTAAAATGCACCCGTACGGGCACATTTTACTTCTGCTTCCAGGAGCGTCAAAGGCTTCGTGGGCCGGATGAATGGGCATTGGGGGTTGCACCCGGCCCCGGGGCCTTAGTTTGGGCACTACTGCTCTAGAGGTACATAAGCTCATTCTTCAACTATTTTCCTCGCTCATTGTTTTCTGTAGGATTCTGTATATTTTTGTGCAACTCTTGGGGTTCCATTAAGCTTGATTATGACGATAATAATAATTGTAATTGCCATCAAATACATTACAAGCTATGGTGACCCCTTTCCAGGTTTTTTTTAGTTAGATAATACACATAAATTATTTACCTTTTTTTTCTGGGTCCGCCCTGGGACTGTGGAGCCCACCCATGACTACTTAGATTGGGTCTTCTTCCTGGAGGCACACCAGGGAATTGAACTTCCAACTTCTTGCTTCATAGCCAGATGCTGAAGCCACTGAGTTGTTTAGCCAGGTAAAACTGATGATATTCCCACTTACATGCAGATGTTGCTGTTTTGTCTGCATAACAATCCACACTTGGCTCCAAATTTCAAAATTTGTGGAAGTCATATTCTTACAAGTTTTTTAAAAATAGATATAAATTATTTCAAGGATCAAGTTGCACAATCAACTGAAAGATTGGCTTCTGATGTTTGTCTTGGCTTCTGATGTTTCTCTCATTAAAACTGATGGCACGAGTCATCTCCGTGAGAAACTACTGAACCTAAATATGGGAAAAACAGTAGTCTCTACAAGTGTTGTTTCTTTATAAATTCAAAGGTGTTTCTCAGTTATGCTACTATGCTGGTGTAACCTTTTTAAAATGCTGTTTTAGTGCTGCTATTGTTCTCATCCAAAGGATTGACTATCTGGTTTGCAAGTATCAGGTTACATCTTCTTTAAATGTTGATAGGAGATACTATTTCCTTGCCATCCTGTGGATAAAGATTAGATTCTTGGGCGGAATTATTTGCACAGTACACTGTAGGCAGATTAGCACTGAGAACATCATAAACAGATGTTTGCAGTGTCAAGAAAAGTCCACTAGAGAGCAATATATGCAAGGCTTCAGTATGAAGTAATTTAATATACAGTACTGCAACAATCTTTTGTTCATTAGATGTGGATGAAGTTCATTGATTTTTTGTTTAGCATTTTCTTGCATTAATTGGTATTGTTATCTGTCCTTAACACATTGATATGTTTTAATAGAATCTCTTTCTGTTCTGTTAGGTTGTGAACAAGGGCACTGGTGTGTGCACATAATTAATTACAATTAAATTTTAATGTGTGCTTCAGTTTATCTCTTGGACTGCCTTATTACCAATATTCTTGTAAAAAAAACACCACAATTTCTTGGTTAAAAGGCATGCTTGAATTGTCTGCAATAAGGCTTTACATTAAAAGTCATGCTAAAGAATGAATTATTGTCGGACTCCTAGATTATAAACAGAAATATTGGCCAAATAGGGTTAGGTTTAAATTTATGGGTAGGTCTTTGGCTTTCAGCTCTGCTCCACATAGAATAAACTCTGCTTCTTGCTTAAAATAATTCTAAGCCTATGTGAGAAGTAGAATAATTTTAATAAATAAGCTTGGAAATTGTTGACCTATTAAAAGGCTGACTAACCATCTTAATTTAAAAAGATTTGTAATAAATTGCTTCAGTGGAGAACCAATATGAGATAACCATTCCTTCTAGGGGGTTTTCCTAGTGAAATATGCTTCTTAGATAAGCCAGTTGTAGCACCATAATGTAAGCTTCCAATTAGTACATAAATCTGCATCAGAAATACTGTACTGTATATGTGTAGAAGCATGCTTGTAGCAAGCTTCTGAATTTTGTATAGAAACAACATTCCTATAATTCCATTAAATACTGCAAGTACCCACTCATAATTTTAATCCTGTAATACTTTTCTCCAATGCCTTGAATAACTTGGGGCTTATTGAAGGTTTACAAATCCACTTTAAAGAGGTACTGTATTGTTATGTTTTAGTGAAGTGAAATTAATAGAAAATAACAAAGTGTCATCTTACAGTAGGAGTGAGTAATGTTTCTGGATGTTCTTGTTTTGCAACTTCTACAGTTGAGTAGGTGCACATAGCCAAAAAGGAGGACAATGAAATAAATGATTTGCATACTATTGCAAGTTCTAACTCATATGTGCAAATGCAAAATTAGAAACCAATGTTTATACAGTGCATATTGCTTGAATGGGGAAGGTAGTGATCCAATCATTTTTGTATCTGGAAAGTCTCCTGGGTAGGTACTGATAACTGTGCATGGTTGATTCCCTTGGCACTTTATCATAGAAGATTCTACTCCTTGAAAGTACCAACCAACATTCTGTTTCACCATCCTAGCCATTAGTGGTGCTGGAGGGGCTGATGAGAGTTGAAGTACAACTATACCTGTAGGAGTGCAAATTGCTCATCATGTTAAAAAATATATAAGTACATGGGAATAAGTAGAAATTTTAAAAACAGAACTTTATAGTCCCGTAGTCAAAAAAACCTAAATATTATTTATTTATTTATAATTTTGTGTCAGAAATTATTCTGGGTTGAAAGGATTCTTGTGGAAGAAACTCTGTTCAGGGAACACCCAAATGAGGCTCCTTTCATGTCTTCAAGAGCTGGGACAGAGAGAGGTGCTCAATCTGTCATGCAGTAACTAGGTCTCGAACTGCTGACTTGCCAGCCTTCCAGCTAACAAGGCAAGCATCTTAACCACTGAGCCACTGCAGTCTCTTATTTATTTAAGGAGTCATTTGGTGATTATTTGGTTTGATCAAGATGACTTTGCTTTGTTTTTTCTTCTCTTAATTTTTATTTTCTCTACTTTGAGGTATATAATAGTTTGGGAGACACTGGTTTTAGAGAGTCTTGATTTGCTATTTTAGTATAAGGCAGATTCCTGTGTTCCTAAGGTATCATCCAAGAATGTACAAAATAGTAATTTAAATTTTTTGTTGCATAACTTTACTGGAATTTTTATTCTATTCATGTTCTGCACTGGGTTGTATGAATTTTTCCACCTTCTCTTGTCTACACAGAAATGCATGCATATTTGGTACACTTTCAAGTACAGATTTTAAAAATATTTTCCAGTAATTCAATTTCCTCCTTAACTAAAGTAGACATTTGCACATTTTCTCTTATACAGATTTCTAGTTCTTCTTTCATGTTGGTCAGATTTTAAACTGCCAAAATGAAGCCATTAACTATTAATTCATTTCATAGTTAATGTCACCTGAACTACTGTGACAAAGATTAGCCAACACAACAAGGTTGCATTGTCCAGGGTATTCCCTATTGTGGTTCAAAAATAACACAATCTTCTAGGAGGATCTTTCTGTGTACCCTGAGATAGATTTCTTTTTTTAAAAAAATATGCACAATATTTATGTGCATTTTTTTCTTTGTTGAAATGCATTGCAAATCTCACACATATTTAGATTTTCAAAACAAGATGATCCTTGTCCACATACTAAAGACAGCCCCCAGTCTTAAACAACTGCAGACATCCAGCAGGTCATACAACAATGATATGGAGATAGGGGGGAAACGATGCTATTAACCTAGAGGCTAAATGAGTTTCTGTATGAACTCTGACAGCATTTGGTATCATCACCCCAATATCAGAAGCTCATTTACTGCTTCATCTGCTAATGTGTTCTATGTCAAATTTTGCTAGCAGTGGCCCTTACAGAGTGGCCTGTAAGTCTCTACCTATCTTCTCTGTGGGCACACGCCCCATCCTTCTGCCCAGCAGCCCAATGAGAGTGCTTCCTCCCTCCCCCAGTAGAGCCCTACTCTCTTTGTGGCCGGGTAGGGACTTATGGGCCACCCTGTATATTATATAATCTTTATTTTAAAAAAAATCTGTTATCGGAAATAGCAACACAGTAGATCCAGTTTCAGAAGTTGTTACTGATTTGAAAGTGAATACAGTAATACCTTGCATAACGAGCATCTCGTTAAGCGAGTAACTCGCTTAATGAGCAGACCTTTCCCCAAAAGGTCTGCTTCGTTGAACAAGCAAAATCTTGCTTAACAAGAAGTTTTGCGTCGATGGGGAATTTGGCAATGAGGCCAGGGACTCCCTGTCCACGTTTCCAAATGCCCCATCAATGTGCAGTGTGCGTTGGTGGGGTATTTTGGAATGAGATGGGGGATCACCCATCCTCATTCCAAAATGCCCTGCTGACGCATGCAGTGGGGGATCCCAGTGGTGGGGCATTTGGGAACAATGTGGGGGAGTTCCCCTCCCCCATTCCAAAACACCCCGCTGACTCGCACAGTGGGGATCCCAGTGGCGGGGTGTTTGGAAATAAGGCAGAGGAGTTCCCCATACTCATTCCAAAATGTCCCACTGACACATGCCATGGGGGATCCCAGTGGTAGGGCATTTGGGAATGAGATGGGAGAGTCCCCATCCTTGTTCCAAAACACCCTGCCACTGGGATGCCCTGCGGTGCACATAAGTGGGGTGTTTTGGAATGAGGGAGGGGAACTCCCCCACATTGTTCCCAAATGCCCCACCACTGGGATCCCCCACTGTGGACATCGGCAGGGCGTTTTGGAATGAGATGGGGGATCCACCATCCTCATTCCGAAATGCCCCGCTGATGCACGCAGCGGGGGACCCCAGTGGTGGGACATTTGGGAATGAGGCAAGCGAGTCCCCCATTCTTGTTCCAAAATGCCCCACCAATGCATGCCATGGGGAATCCAAGTGGCAGGGCATTTGGGAACGAGGTGAGGGAGTCCCCCATCCTTGTTCCCAAACACCCTGCCACTGGGATGCCCCATGGTGCGCATCGGTGGGGCATTTTGGAATGAAGATGGGGGACACCCCCATCTTGTTGCCAAATGCCCCGCCACTGGGATCCCCCACTGTGCGCATCGGTGGGGCATTTTGGAATAGGGATGGGGGATCCCCTGTCTAGTTGCCAAATGCCCAACTGATGTGCATCACCAGGGATCCCAGCAGTGGGGTGTTTGGGAACGAGGCAGGGGAGTCCCTATCCTTGTCCCAAAATGCTCCACCAACGCGCACATGAAGTGACACATTTTGCTCGTTCAGTGAGGTATCACTGTACACTGAAAAGAGAAAAAAAGAAAAAAATTATAAAGGGTTATTGAAGATGAAGATAGTTATGGTAACTGGAATATAAAAACAGGAAATAAAACAGAACCAGATATTGACAGAGGAGTCAGCCAGTGAATGAGACAGGAGAGAAGCTGATAGAATTCCATGAATCCTACCTGTTTTCAGACTTTCTCCAACAACACAAGGAACTTGGGAATGGAGGGGGACACTCATCCCCAGCTTGCTGTATTAACATAAACATGGTATATGCCTAAACAGGGTTTGTACTAGTAATAAGACTAGATTTATAACAGGTATGAGGATCAGTGGCAATTTCAGCAGCAGGACAGAAATAGAATATTGCCCCCAATTGCCCTTCACTACTAAAAGTTTCCAATTCCTGATATAGATTGCTTCTGCACCATTAGCTGGGATGTATTACTTTGTCCTTCAGAAAGCTCTCAGCTGATGTTTTACTTTTATTTTCTTCCATCTAATAAACTAAATGTGTTTATTTGTTTAAGAGCTCAGTTGCCCATCAACCTTAATACTTGATCTGGCATAAGAAAAGGTCTACCAAGCAGAAACATCCTTTCTAGTTGTGACCATATGGGAAAGTATTTGTAAATGATGTTTTGCTGGTGGAAAGTAACATCAAATGGAAGTGGGATGAAGACATTTCCCATTCTCCCTGGCAACCAACTTTATCTTGAGTTTCTATCGCCAAACAGGGATTTGAATACAGATCTCCTGCATCTCTTTCTGTTATACCCATTCTTTTTCATGGTCCCTATGAATCCACACAAATGGGTCTTCCTGTACATGCACAGACAACTCAGAAATTTTCAAAGCTAAACCGGAGTAGATAGCTCTGTCCATATTCCCCAAACTATGCAGTTCCCACTCAAGGGTCCTCAGTTCCATTCTTACACTTGGTAGTTTTTAAGAACACTTTCTGACTTTAGGCCACAATTATTATTATTTTTTCAAATTGTTAATAGTTTGTCATAGTTTAGACATAGTTGTTCTTAGTGTATATAGCTAGTTAGTTGTTTAGTTTTTTGTTTTTGTAGTATTATTCCTATTTTATGGCCTCCTCATCCCACTACAAGAGGTGTGAGGAGTGCGGCAACAAGATCTTGCAAATGGACAGCCATAAAATGTGCCTTTAACTGCTTGGGCACAGGACACAAAGTTAATTCTTGCTCTATTTGCTTACTAAGGTCGCTCTCTGCAATCGTGAATTGCAACTGAAGAAAAAAAAATCTTTAGAAGCTGTAGAATCCCTGTCTCTAGACCGGGGTCCCCAAACTCCGTACCATGGGTCTAATTGGCCCCCTGCATATAATTAATGTGGCCCAAGGTGAGCACCTGGGCTTCAACGTGGACCACCCCCACCTGCCCCCACCAACCCCCACCCGGGGCCCCCACCTGAAGTCAGCAGTGGTGAGGCAGCGACTGAGCTTTTTCCAGGCTGCTCTGAGCAGCCTCTCACTCGATCTTTTCCGCTCAGCAGCCTCTGATCGCTGCCTCAGGGGAAATTTTGGAGCCTCCTGCAAGTCAAAATTCACATCGCTAAGAGAGCCCCCTGGCGTGCTCAGGATGACGTCAGAAAAAAAAGTTTGGGCACCACTGCTCTAGACTCTCGGCAGCCCCCTACTGTCTGCTGTGCTTAGTTTAAGGCTAAGACTACAGTAACCTGTGAATTCACACATCCCATCCATCCTCACTTCAATTTCATGAGGTGGTTTCGGAACTGTGGACCCTTGGGTGGAAACCACATGGTTTAGGTGGATGGGGCAGAGCTTTGAAAAATTCCAAGTTGTCTGTATATGTGGAGGAAAACCCATTTCTGTGAATTCACAGCTGACCACTCAAAGAACTACAATTACAGATAAGCTATTTGTCCTTACACCACACCAGTGCTCATGTAGCAGCTATAGATTAGATATTACCTCATGGATAAAAGCATACCTTTAAAATTTACAATGATGTTTCGCTTAAAGAGCAAAATCGCTTAAAGAGCAATCCTATGGAACACATTATGCTCTTTAAGTGAAGTACAACTGTATATATTTTTGTTTGCTGTTGTTCAGTCGCAGTCGATTCCAACCCTTTGCGACCCCATGGACCACTGTTCACCAGGCACTTCTCTCCTCCACCATCCTCCTCAACTCGCTCAGCTCTGTGCCCATTGTGTCTACAATACCATCTAGCCATCACATCTTTGCCTTCCCCTTTCTTCTTTTGCCCTCACCTTTCCAAGCATCAAGGCTTTCTCAAGGCTTTCTTTTCTTCTCTCAAAGCTTTCTTCTCTTCTCATTTGATGTCCAAAGTACTTTAGCTTCATCTTTACTATTTGACCCTCTAAGGAGCAGTCAGGGTCGATTTCTTCTAATATTGACCTATTTGTTCTCCTCGCTATCCAGGGTACTCTCAAAACTCTCTTCCAACATCACATCTCAAAGGCATCTATTCTTCTGCGCTCAGCTTTTCTAATGGTCCAGCTCTCACAACTATACATTGCCACTGGAAATACCAATGCCTTCAATATACAAATGTGTGTGTGTGTGTACCTCCGTGCGTGCACGCGCACACCAAGTGATTGGGGATAGTAGGATTTATAGTCTGAAATATTTGGAATGATAGGAGAGCACTTCCCTAAAGCAACTGTCTGACAATTCAATTAAACTTTGTGACTGATTTGTAGCTCTCTTACTTTCTTCATAATCCCACCTCTCAGTATTATGTAGGTTGTTCACAAACCCTTCAGAGTCCTTGGTCTGCTTTTTTCTGGATTAAAAAGTTAAATAAGTATTTGCCTTTATTTTAGTAAAACAAAACATGCTCAAATGGGGACTGCTGGTGGACAACAACACATGGTGTGAATGTGGAGAGACACAGAGTCCAGCCCATTTGCTGGTCTGCCAATTGCTGCCAGAGACAATGAGAACAAATGCTACAGAGACCAATGAGTATTTGCATTTGGGTAATGATAGAGCAAAGAAAGTGGCTTCATTTTGATAGTTCAGAGTCTGATCAGAACATGAAAAAGAAGTAAAAAAGTTACCACTATTTCAAATTCCCCTACTCTTGCTATTCTGACATTGGACTTTTTCTTGCTATATCCATGATGCAGTATCAGTTTCATGTGCTAGTATGATATTTTAAACATCTCTTTGCTGTTGTTGTCATAATCAGCTCTTCCTTTTCTTATCCTAGACTTTGCTCAGACTATTTCTGTGCCTTCTTTGGTCTTTACAGCCCTAGGAAGACAGAAAAAGTGAAACAGTTAAATTTATTGCACTTGTAGGTAAATGGTAAATTAGTTAGTCACCATGTTAATAGAGTTTGGTTCCTTTGGGATAGAATTTATTAAACTAACATAATTTATTAAACATATTTTATTCCAACCTCTTGTAATTCTGATGTCTCTAAGATTATTTAACTAATTTGCATAGTTAATAGCTTTCATTCACACATTACCTCAAATTCTTGGCTTAGATCCACTTCTAAACAGAACACCTTCATTAAAACATTGTTTTTAATAAAATTGTCCTACAATTTTTTGGTTCTTATGCATCAATTGTTGTGAGTTTGTACTTCATAATCCAAAGCAAGGTTTAACTATATTTTTCAGTGCCTTGTGATTTCTGCTTGATATATTGCAGAACAAATAACCTATAATAAAATCTAATGGGATTGTCCATTTGAATTACAAAGACAAAGGGATCAATGGGGCTCATTTCACATTTTAAATGAGGTGTCATTATTTAGCACCATAATGCAGGACAATAATTGATAATGAATTACAGAGGCTGTGCATTGGTTTATTTATAGGTGAGGATTAATTAGTTAAAGCCTACCTATGAAAAATAACTCAAGGAAGAGCAGATAGGACCTTATATTGGCCAGAGTTTACAAAGCTGCAAATTTTGGGTACATTATTTTTTTTCTTCTTTGGAAACATATCAACATTAATTACATAATTATTGTCTAATCAAAACATATCCATATTGAAATAGATGTCCAGATCTCCAAGTCAAAAGCTATGTTAGTTGAATACCTATGATATACTTGCAAAAAGTTATGTTGTTTTAATGGAATTCCTCATGCATCAATGGTTTTAGAATTACAGTCAATCATCACATAATCTTTTAAATGCTGCAATCAGTAAAAAATTAAAGAATGTATGGAATCTTTTATGTGATGTAGAACCTAGCCAAAAAGCTGCATTTTAATAATCTTTTCATTTGTCTGCCAAGTATTTAGAAAGTGATTTTTATACTATACATCTTGCTTACCAATCCAGTTATAGAATGTTAATGAAAAGTGGAACTAGTCAGATGTCATTAAGTAATGTATGGGAGATAGATCTGGAATTGCAAATTGAAGAGACAGTATGGAAAAAAATTATGGACTCAAAGGATAATGAAAAATTTATCAGTGAGAATTAAGGAGCATTTCCTGTAAGCTTTTATGGAAATGGTATATGATACCAGTGTGATTAAATTAAATTGGATTAACCATAATTATAAAAATGAATGTTGGAGGTGTAAAGAGCAAACTTGGACTCATTTGTATCTATAGTGGGAGTGTAAAGTGGTAAATATTTTGTGGGAAAAGGTGTTTAGAGAAATAAATACAACATTAGTGATTAAACTACAAACGAGACCCAGAATTTCATTAATAATGGATTTAAGTGGCATTAACTTAAATAACTATAAAAAAGAGATGGTTATAATTATGTTTACAGCTGTAATATTAATAATTGCAAAAAATTGAAGATAAATATATTAGGGAGCTTACAGGAAAGCTGAGCGCAGAAAAATAGACGCCTTTGAGATGTGGTGTTGGAGAAGGGTTTTGAGAGTCCCCTGGACAACGAGGAGAACAAATAGGTCGATCTTGGAAGAAATCAACCCTGACTGCTCCTTAGAAGGTCAAATAGTAAAGATGAAGCTAAAGTACTTTGGACATCAAATGAGAAGAGAGGATTCACTTGAGAAAGCCTTGATGCTTGGAAGAGTTGAGGGCAAAAGAAGAAGGGGACGGCCCAAGATGAGATGGCTAGATGGTATTGTAGAGATAATGGGCAAAGAGCTGGGTGAGTTGAGGGGGATGGTGGAGGATAGGAGTGCCTGGCGGACAGTGGTCCATTGGGTCGCAGAGGGTCGGAATCGACTGTGCGACTGAACAACAACAAAACAGGAATGGTATAAGAAAGTTTGGAATATCACATTAAATTATATAATTTAACATGTGAATTAAAATTAAGGAAGGAGAGAAAAAGAATGAGTTTAAATTTATATAGGGAGAGTTTGTTGACTATGTATTTCAGAAAGCAAAGGGAGCTAAACCAAGTCAAGAAGTAATAATTTTTTTTGAAATAATGGATGGAAATATGAAGAGTAAAAGAAATAATAGCCAAGGTCCCAGGTGGTGGGTATTGTATATGGTGTGTTTTTGTTAATTATGTTGTGTATTTGATGTTTATGTTATTGTTTTAATATTTTTTGAAAATAAATTATTTTTAAAAAAAGAAAGTTAATTTTTTTGCCAGAAATCTACAATACAGATACAGTTGTACCTCGCTTAAAGAGAACAATGTGTTCCACAGGATTGCTCTTTAAGTGAGTTTGCTCTTTAAGCGAAACACCATTGTAAGTGACCGATTGTGACTTCTGGTGGGGGGGATTGCGAACCCCAATTTATTTGTTAAGCGAGTTTTTGGTTGATTTTATTTGTTAAGCCAAGCAAACATTTAGAGAAAATTCTGCTCTTTAAGCGAGGCACTCTTTATGCAAGGTTTGCTGTAATTTATATGCTAAAAGCAGAGTGTCATGTTATGATTTTTTTTTAAAAAAATAAAAGATCTGTAAAAAGCCATGGTGTATTATTTTCAAATGCATTTATTAGAATACTATATTAGTGCACAAGTTTAGGATCCTTGTAATAAAAATTGGGTGCCATCTCTAAATCATTTTGTGGTGGGTGTAATAAGAATAAATATGTGGACATTCTAAATCCAAATTATATTTCAGAATTGCAATGAACTTACTTCACTGCAAAAGCAAAGGGGATATTTTTATGCAGTTAGTATGCACTGTTATTCAGAAAACACATGAATTATTATTAATAATTTTATCTCTCTTTTTTTTTTACGGCTTAATTCACGGGTCCCCAAACACCAGGTCATTAAATGGTACCAGGCCAGGGGCTGTCCCAAACTGGGCTGCAGGGGTCAGTGGGACTACGAGTTCCAATGGCAGCCTTCTGCCCTCAACATGCTCCGTGGGAAATGGAGCGAGAGCATGGGCTTCAGACACAGCAGATAGGCAAGAGGTCGGGCCCCTCCTCCATGGTACTTAACTACGGCAGGGCTTTGCCCCTGCCTGTGTGCAGTGTGATATTTCACTCGCCAAGTCGAACAGTGTGGTTGGCAGGCAGCCGGGCACCTCCTTATTTTTGAGCTTCTCCCCCTGCCTACGGTCAGTGAGGTGTCACACTGCCCATATTCAAGCTGTGGCTGGCAGACGGGTGAGATTAAAAATCCCTCTACCCCCACTAACTGGCCCATGGAAAAATTATCTAGCATGACAATAGTGAATGGTGCAAAAAAAAAAAAAAGGTTGGCGGACCCCTGGTTTAAATTACCGCATTTATGATATTTGTTCAGAGATGTACAAATCTGCCACACCCATTTGTTCAAACTCTTCTTTGTCACACACAAGTCTCTTCTATTTTGATATGTTCTTAATGGAACTATATATACAGTATATGTAGGTTTGTATGTATTTTACATATGGCGATACTAATATGCATTTTAACTAACTAAAATGTGTTCACAGGCATTTCAGGACTCTACTGTGGATATGGTGTCTTTTCAAATTTGCACACACTCCCAAATACTTTTAATTTCTGTCATTGAACACATGGTCACCATTGCTTGATATCCAGTTGTATTCAACTCTAGGGTTTGGTGATCATCTCCATTTATAGCCAAAGAGCCAGCAGTGTCTGCATCTGCAGACATTTCCATGGACATGTGGTGGGCATGAATAGATACTGGAGTGCATGGAACACAGTTTACCTTCCCACCAAAGTGGTCCCTATTTATCTACTTGCAATTTCTTACTTTTGAACTGCTAGATTGGCAGGAGCTGGAACAGAGATGGAAACTCAATCTGTCATGCAGTACTTGGGTCTTTAACTGCTGACCTGCTGACTATCTAGTCATCAAGTTCAGCATATTAACCACTAATCCATGACATGTTCATCAATTTTCAAATTTTGAAACATAATTTGATTTCTGTATTCTATCTGGGAAGAACAGTTTAAAACCCACAATGGACTGAATTTTTCAGATGTTTCAGGATTTATATTCCTTTGCTCTCTCATAAACTTGGTCTTCTGGGCTAAAATTTCACAACAAGGGGATAAGAATATTACTTTCTGTGACTCTGGAGATAATAATGTTCTAGGAGTTTTAAATTTTTAAAATATATTTGTGTTTATTTTATATAGTTGAAGCAATTTAGCAAATTTACAAGCTGCTTGACACATAATTGTCAACACTATATCTTGTCTCATGCTAATTTCCAAATGCACATTCTATGCTTTTGATACTGTAGAAGCATATAAGTTGATACTGGATCCTATGGCTCCCCCCCCCCAAAAAAAAAAAAAGATTTTAATATAATAATAAAAACTGCTCAATAGCACAGATTAGATATGTGGTGACAGAGCCAGAGGAAGGGAGTTTCATTCCTTATGTGCCACCTTGACATGGGCTAGACTCAATGATTTATAAAGTTTCTTGCAGCAGTGCAATTCTAAGATTATTATTATTACAACATAATCCTGCTGCTTCATTGGATTCTGTCCAAGAGCTAGCAGAATAGTCTGTTTTGTAAATTGTAACTCTGTGTTCTACCAACTAAAGTGTTAAGTAAGCTTTATTGTGCTAGTCTAAAAGCAAGTAGACTACAGCTGCAAGAGTCTGTTCCACATACATCATTAATTGCATTGTTGCACGCTACAACCATGAACTGGGAATGCAATGTGTTATGTAACATTTGCATTTAATTTTTAATGTATCACTTTAGAAAGGTTATAGTTATTGTTTTGCTACTTGAGTAGTATTTATTTTTATTTTATTTTGTATTTTACATTTTATATAGAGGGCTTAAATTGATGAGACAGCTGATGGGAAATTTGAATATGGTGCAACCATGTATCTAGGACACTGGTTTCCAACGTGGGACACCCCATACACACATGGGGGACTTCAATTCCCAGAAGCCTAAGTGAGTACATTGGTGGATCAGTGCTTTGGGGAATTGACTTAGGCTTGTGGGAATTGAATTCAAAGAATGAAAGGTTTGGAAACACTAATATAGAATGTGTATACAGTAATACCTCAGATAACGCTAATACTTGGTTCCACAAGTCTTGGTGTTATCCGATTTTTAGTGTTGTTCGATGCATGTTAAAATCCTATGGGATGGATCGGATAACGTTAAAGCTCCTTAGAGATACATTGTAACCGCACAGGCTTTAGCGGTTGTTATCCGATCCATCCCATAGGACCTTAACGTTATTCGATCCAATTCTCCTCCCCAGATTACTTAACGTTATGCGATTTTAGCGTTATCCGAGGTAAACATTATCCGAGGTATTACTGTATCTGTAGGTTTGTAAATTATGGTTATTGTCATTTATTAATACAAAACAGGTACACAACATATGGATCACAGGAATTATTTCATGCCTATCTTTGAGATTCTTTGAGCCCCTCTCTTTACTACAGTTACCAACGAACACCCAACAATTGTGCAAGGAGACTACAACTTTGTTTGGCAAACATTGGGAGTACCTTTCTGCTGTAGAATAAAGTGCCTATGAAACACAAAACAAGAAGTTGGATTCCTTTGCTTCTTGAGGTGCTAGGTCTCAATGTCCTTGCTAAAATTTGTACATTATTTTATTTCCTTGCCTTTCCTGGTGGTAAAAATATCTCAGAAGAGATTGCTGGAAAAGTAAAACAAAACAAAACTTAATTACTATACATGAGTTGGCTTTGAAACTTAGTCAACCATCCTGACCTATTTCTAGCTCATGCCAGAACTCATCAGCACAGAGATGTTTCTTTGTTCTACAGACAACAGCAAATGTTTGCAAGCATTTCAGTCAATGTGAGTGAGGGAGACAAGGGAGACAATTGATATAATTATGTACCCTAGTACATTGGATAATGTTATGACTTGGTTCTACAAGTCATAACGTTATCTGGTTTTTAATGTTGTGTAATGCATTGATTGCACAACATTAAAAAAAAGCCCTGTTCCCTTTCTGAAGAGGAATGGAAACCGGGGGTCTATCAGGTTTGCTTGGGGAGAGAAAGTGCCCTCCCTCCCCAAGCAAATTGGTGGTCCCAGCGTGGCTTGCAGAAGGAACGTGCATTCCCTCCACAAGCAAAGGGTGACTGGTGCTTGGGTTGGGGGTTGAATCGGAGTGCATGCCAGTTCACCCACTGATCCCATCACATCAGTCCCCATCATTGTTGAAAGCCCATAGACTTCACTGCTGTCAAAAAAGTCCGGGAGACTTTTTTGATTGCAGTAAAGTCTATGGGTTTTGCAGAATGACGGGGACCAATGCAGTCTTTCTTCCTAACTCTTCCAGAGGTGAAGGAGGTGGCAGATGGGCCAGTGACAGCAGCAGAAACAGCAATGGGAGCATTGTAAAAAATAATTCTGGGTAAAAGTAAATTTCAATTTTAATATTTTTAAAATTTCTCTAAAAATGTTTCTCTGTTTATTTATTTTGCTTTGCTGCATGCCTACCACATATGGTAAAATGTTCCTTTTCTGTTTTTATATTTCCAATACTTATCATTTGTATTTTTATAAACCTTTTCTAATTTTTCTGGTGTTAGATACCATTGATATAACATTTTGTAGAAATTTTCTTTGAAATCTATATTTCACATACTACATAGTTGTTTTTTTTAAAAAAAATCATTTTTATTATTTTCCATATATTTACAAAACAATATTTTACATAACATACATTAAAACAAACAGCCAAGACAAACAACAAGAAACAATGGACACACCTTCTTCCCACCCTGTGCTATACATTTTGGAATCTGTAATACCCACTTATTTTGTCTTTAACATTCCCAAAATTTACATGTTTCTGGACTTGGCTTAATATAGGTTTTTCTTCCATCGTGTTTCCCATCTGTTTCTTAGAAATATTGAACTGCCTGCTGTACTGACTACCTAAAATTCAACCTTAGCAAAAACATTCTTTTTCATCACTTTATTGACAGAGAACAAATAGGAACAATGCCAAGTATTTTTCATATTTTGAGTGAATGTTCTCCATATATTCATTCATTATAATCTTTAAAACCCAGAAGGATCAGCATAAAATAAGGTACTGATGTCCCTGAGTCTGAATAGTGGCACATTTTATAGACAACTGCATTACTTCTTTAAATAAAGAACCCCTTGTGTTTTGGTAACAATTTCAATCAGTTCTACAGTAGACTCTGTAATATTGAGTCATTCTTTTAGATCTGCCATTCTGACTACTTTTGGGACTACATTCTGACTACTTTCCAGGTCCTCCCTCCCAGCAGCATTCGTTTACATAACATTTCTATAGCATTTGGATGATGATGTCTTTCTAACACCATACCCAAGCCATGAAAAATCTGAATTATGTTAAGAATCATCATGTGGCTCACAGAATTTCATTTTATGCAAAAAAAGTAAAGTTATAATTATGTTTTATTCATGGCTAATTCTACTATAGATCTGGTTGCTTTTCCTTGATCAGCCTGGAAATAATTTCTTCCCAAGAAACCAACCACATGCAGCAGAAACTATTCTCAATTGTGTGTACTAATCTTTCATTATTCTCTCTACCTGTTGCTTTACCTTTGTTTCTATGCCATGATATTTTTTCCCGACATATAAACATTTTCATCTTACTGTGTTGTTTTTTTCTTTTGCCTGACATTACACCTTACTTTTGTCTCAAATATTACTGTCCCTTTGCATTTCTCTTTTGTTTTTCCTCTTCATTGTCTTAGACACATTATGTTGACACGATATATACTTGAGTATAAGCCTAGTTTTTTAGTACCAAAAATGAGCCCCCAAAAGGGGAAATGACTTATACTTGGGTCAGTGACCACAAGGGTCCCAAGACCACATCAGATTGAGATGCGCCAAAAAATTAATTAATTTCATCATATTTTTATGTATTTTGTGTATTAAAACTCACTAGTGGCTGCTGCATTTCCCAAACTTGGCTTATACTCAGTCAATATATTTTCCTGGGTTTTCAGGTCAAAATTAGGTACCTTGGCTTATATTCGGGTTGGCTTACACTCAAGTATATACAGTATGATCCCTAAGCTAAAAAAAAATGTACTGCCCTCCCAATCTCAGTCATGCCTTCTATCTTTTTGCCTGTCATCTCCTTCTGGTTTGTGAGCATCCTCCAATCTATTAAAATCTATCTTATCCTACAATGAAAAAGTAGCTGGACCCAAAAGGTGTTTACATGATGTACTCCTATGTCAAAACACCCTAAATATTTTAGAATGCTAAGCTGATTTCATTAAGTATGAAATTTGCAATACACTAGCACATATGTAAACTTTGGATTTTGTCAATTATATCCATACTGCCATTAAACAAGCATAGCAGTAGCAATTACACTTATATACTGCACCATAGTACTTAATGCACTCTCTGGGTGGTTCACAAGTTAATTAGCATTTTGCCTCCAACATGCTCATTTTACTGACCTCAGAAGGATGGAAGGCTGAGCCAACCTTGTTTCCCATCAGGATCAAATGCACTTGAGAAAGCCTGATGCTTGGAAGGGTCGAGGGCAAAAGAAGAAGGGGACGGCCCAAGATGAGATGGCTAGATGGTATTGTAGAGACAATGGGCACAGAGCTGAGTTAGTTGAGGGGGATGTTGGAGGACAGGAGTGCCTTGTTGACAGTGGTCCATGGGGTCGCAGAGGGTTGGAATCGACTGTGCGACTGAAGAACAACAAAACAGCAGTTTAACCACTGCAACAACATGTACTTATTGCACTGGCTAATATTAAGTAAAATGTTGTGTTTTGAATCTGAAGGTAATATTTGTTGTTGGGAACTGCCAAGTTTTATTACAAGAATAAAAACAAAAGCTCTAATAAATGGGTTTAGATCTTCCAGATAATTTATTTGTGTATTTTGCTCATGCACTTCAAAATGCAAAGCTAACATGAATACCTGTTGTAGATGTAGCTAGAAAATCAGTGTAGCTTGATATTCAGGAGTACTGTAACTGGATATTTCTGTAAGGCTAAGCTGATTGGAGACAGATGTTTGTAGTTTTAAAATGTTGTGATTTTTTTTCAGCACTAACATCAAATGCATGTATCCTACAAAGGTGTATATTCACACACACACACACACACACACACACACACACACACACACACACACACACACAGACCTTGGTCCTTCTGTCATTCAAATGTATGCATTTATTGTTTCAGCACTTTGACATTTACAGCTGCCAGCTGGCAAATGTAGAAAGGTTTATTATAGAAGTCATAACAGTGCTTAGGTTAAATTTAACAAATATGCAATAATCAAAACACACATGACAACAAGAGTTGCGGAATTTCACTGTCAGTTTCTACTGTTTAATTGTCTCCCTTGATGTCTTCTCCATCCCAAAAAGGATCATTAGAGAATATTTGTAGTAACAATGAGTAGTACACTCTAATGTTTATTTAGGTTAAAAAAAATACATGGCTAGACTTCTAACCTAAGTGAAGTCCCTGAAGGACCACTATAATTGGCTTCTGAAAGAATGTATTGACTTATGCAGCTGAATTTCATGCTGTGGGTATATGACACTAAAACTCTGAATATGGAACAAATGCTTGAAAAATCTTGAGATGACTCTGAAAACATTGCTCTCTAGTCTATAAAACCTAAACAAACAGACGTGGATATGAGCTCTCCTCACAGCCTGCACTGTGCTGCCATATGTGTACTCATAATCACTTGAGTCCTTTGACAGGAACAACCTTGCCAGGAGGGAGAAATAATAATAAAAGCCTTGGCTCTAGAATTAATGTGTTCTTTATTCATAAAACCTTTTTTTATAATTTTGTGACTTGGTACTATGAATTACAAACTAGCTTTCACCAATATATTTCCTGCAGATTGTCTTTTATCTCGTACATTTCAGTTACTCCTACCAAGTGTGAACCTTTGTCACTACTTCCTCTGTTGTGGCATCTCTTGGACTAAATAAGACAGCTTGCATTTTTTTTAACATGAAAAAATTAGTTTCTACATGTGTTGGGGTGGAGATTTTATTTGCTGATCTTTCTCATGTTTTTCCCATTACTGACCATCCACAGACCTAGTATTCTTCTGCTTCTGCATCACATTTAGGAACTTATTCATCACAACAAAAGTTTTGGCCTAAAGAAGGCCAAAATCTTCATAGAGAAGGAGTTAGGTTTATTTTTGTATACCTCTTGTAGTGTAAAACAATTCAATTAATCTTAAATGGGCAACTTGCTTCCAAGAGAGATAAAATTAATATGTTTCTAGATATGGATTAGCATTATTCTTGGCATGGCCTCTGTGAAGGCACACCTGGTCCATATCCTTAAGGCTGTGGAGGTCCATTGCAGTCCCGGTGTTAAATCCTGCATGTTGCGCTTCATGTGTGCCATGGGTGATGGCTCTGAGATCATAGTGTGTGGGTCACTTCATGGCAAGATGGGATCCACCTTAAACAAATTCACGCCAGTGACGTTTTTCCTGCTTCAGGAAAAAATGCATACTTGGATATGATTTGCAGTCATTGTCGACGATTCCTGACATTTTGATTTGTTATGCATGGCATCACTATCATGTTAGATTTTCTTCACTGTTGTCTGTCAGTCAGTGATTATATGGTGAACATGACGAGGTTGTGGTACCACACAGCCAGTGAAGTTTATTGTGCGATGCAGGGTTTCCCATCCTTCAATTCCCAGGTGTTTTTTGGACTTCAGTTCCCAAAAGTCCAAGTCAGTACACCTGATGATCGAGGCTTCTGGGAACTGAAATCCACGAACATCTGGGGACCCAAGTTTGAGAAGCCTTGGAATGTGTACATATGTGATGATTTTCAGCAGTAGTATGACATTTATGGAATTCATGGAATTTCATGAAATGGGTAGATGAACTATGTGAAAAACTAATATCAATTACAGGTAAAGAAAAATCTGCTTATATATTGTCTCATCTTTATAAAGCTTGGCTCAACTGGTTTTGCCTCCTGGAAATGTGAGTTTCTTTATTCTTTATCCATCTGAGTTTCTTTATTCTTAAATTACACATTAATAGGTATACCCCTACATACCTATTCAGGCAAGTCCAAGGCCCCAGGGAATGGTGCCTCCCCCCTCCAGTCAACCAACCTGTTATTGAGGCATTACTGTCCAAGGGGGCTTGATTCATCTTGCCTTCATGCCCCACTCAACAGCCAATAAGTCTCTCTCAGCTGGTAGAATGGAGAGGACTAACTAACACCCACCCTACACTCACCGAAACCTGGTTACAATCCGCACTAACCACCACTTGTGACCCCTGGAAAATAGTATGAGATAAGCAAAAAGAGTCTCACCCAAAAGGGCCAATTATCAGGTGAGCCAAAAATTCCCATCCAGCCCCAAAGCGACCAGCTAATCTCACACTGAACCCAAGGTTGGGTGGGTGGGTTGCCGGCAATGACTAATGGATTTTGAGGGTTGGGAGCCTGCCTCATATAAAGGTCACCAAGGTTGTCCACCTCCAGTCAATGTGGGAGGGCACCATTGGCTGAGCAGCCATAGTCTGGCTCACTTCAGTGCAGGGGGGAGGGTAGCAAAGAGCCCCCAGGCTAAACATAACACTTTCCTGGAAGCTTACCTTCTTGCTATTTTTGTTGGAATTTGTGTTATGATTTTTCCTAACTTGTGACAGAAATCAACTGGTAGACCAAATGAGACCTCATATTTTAAAAACTGCTTCAGTGCTTTGTGCAGAGCATTTGTTTGCATATCATTTTCAAGGAACATTTATTGATTTTTGTATTAATGACACAATTTTCTGCAAGCAGAGTTCAGAGAATGTGACATTAAATTCTTGAAATAAGGAAGGAAATATTTCCTTACCCTTTGAATATCTCAACATGCAGAGTTGCCTCTTAAGACTGCATGCAGTTTTCACAGTCATCTTTCACTTATTCATCTGAGCATAAAAGAGAGAATGTGAGAGCAGATTGTGCACTATATTGGTCTGGAAGGCACAACATGATTTATTCCCTGCAGATCTGTTTAGTTTGTCACAGAGCAGTGTAGGGTTTTTACCAGCTGTCCCACATTCACTTGATTATGCACATTGGAAAATGAGGTAAGTACTGAAAAAAGTGAAGGAAAATGGCTGGGAAAAACAGAAAGAAGGAAACAAATGTGCAGCTATTCATCAAAAGCCAAAATGCTCTTAGAAAATCTATTTCCTCAAATTTACTTGCTGACTGAAGACCTGCTTCTTCTTACAATAGTATATGAGGAACAGGAATGATTCCTTCAATGCTGAAACAAGCTAATTATGTCAATATATTATATAGAGATTCAATATACTGTTTGAAGTACACTTGTAAAATTCAAACTTGAATTTCATCGTGAAACTCGCCATATAAAACACATATTTTATTTTAATACAGACTACAAAAGTTTGCCTGTTGAAATTTGCATCCGTTTTTTTTTTCATTTATTTAATTTTGAGGAAATTTAACACATGACATGATGGTTGCCCATACTGATAAATTATAATTAATCTCTCAGACTTCAACATTTGAGTCCCAGATGCACTCTGTCTCAATCCAATTAGTGTATGGGTTTAGGGCTAGGCAATAAGAAAATATTTTCAGGAACAAGCAGCTCACCCACCTTCTGGAGGAACTAGAGACCAATATGAATCTGGTTACCAAGTACAGTAATACCTTGGATAATGTTTACCTCGAATAACGTTAAAATCGCATAACGTTAAGTAATCTGGGGAGGAGAATTGGGTCGAATAACGTTAAGGTCCTATGGAATGTATCAGATAACAACTGCTAAAGCCTGTGTGGTTACAAAGTATCTCTATGGAGCTTTAACGTTATCCGATCCATCCCATAGGATTTTAACATGCATCAGAGAACACTAAAAATCGGATAACACCAAGACTTGTGGAGCCAAGTCTTAGCGTTATCCGAGGTATTACTGTAACTGAAATACACATATCTAACAAAGCCTGTCTGTATATAAAAACTTGTTGCATGAACATCAGGAGAAGCAGGCTGATGACAGGAAGTTTTCTTGAAGTCCAGAGGTAGACAAATATTACGTTATCTTCAAAAAGAAAATAGCAATAGCAATTACACTTATATACAACCCCATAGCACTTAGTGTACTCCACTCTCCAGGCAGCTAATAAGTTAATTAGCATTTTGCCTCAACCATGCTGGATATTCATTTTACTGACCTTGAAAGGATGGAAGACTGAGTCAACCTTCTACCCCGTCAGGATTGAACTTACAACATTTTGGCTGCAGTACAAAAAGTCAGAAAGGCAATAAAAAGCACTGCTAACCACAAAGCCAGTGGAGATGATGGTATCCAAGTTGAACTTTTCAAAGCCCTAAAAGATGGTGGAATCAAAAAGGTGACTGATTCTTGGGAGACAAATGATGAGAAACCTGGGGAGCATAGTGAAAAGCAAAGACATCAAATTGCAAACAAAAATTCGTGTAGTCAAAGCAATGGTATTCCCTGTGGCAATGTATGGTTGTGAGAGCTGGACCATTAGGAAAGCTGACACAGAAGAATAGATGCCTTTGAGATGTGGTGTTGGAGGAGAGTTTTGAGAGTCCCCTGGACAGCAAGGAGAACAAATAGGTCAATCTTAGAAGAAATCAACTCTGACTGCTCCCTTGAAGGTCAAATAGTAAAGATGAAGCTAAAGTACTTTGGCCATCAAATGAGAAGAGAGGATTCGCTTGAGAAAGCCTTAATGTTGGGAAAGGTGGAGGACAAAAGAAAAAGGGGGTGGCCAAAAATGAGATGGCTAGATGGTATTGTAGAAACAATGGGTACAGAACTGAGTGAGTTGAGGAGGATGGTGGAGGACAGAGGTGCCTGGCGGACAGAGGTCCATGGGGTCGCAAAGGGTCGGAATCGACTGTGTGACTGAACAACAACAAAACTGGCACAGAGGGTAGAGATAGAACAAGATGAAAGTCAAAGGCCTAACAATTCTTCGGCAGATCTACAATATAGTATAATTTAATTAGAAATATGAATACCCAAAATTAAATAATTTTTACTACAATTTCTACCCTCAAAAGACATTCTCTTGTTGTTGTTCAGCCACATAGTGAGGTCTGACCCTTTGTGACCCCATGGAGCACTGTACGTCAGGCACCCCTGTCTTCTACCATCCTGCTCTGCTTCACACCAATTACATCAAGAATGCCATCTAGTCAACTCCTCATCCTAATTAAAAGTATTTTCTTTATCTTTTTTTCTCCTTATCTATGCTCATGAATACATGCTTAGTTTAACCAAGAAATACACAGAATCATAGAATAACTGAGGTGTAAGGGGTCTATGAGAACATTGAGTCCAACCTCCTGTTAAATTCAGGAATACAAATCAAAGCAGATCTAACAGATGGTTGTTGAATTCTGTCTTGGATGCCTCCAGTACAGGAGCACTCACCACCTCCTGGAGTGGTTGGTCCCATTGTTGTACTGCTCCCAAAGTTAACAAGTTTTTCCTGATAGTCAGCCTATATCTGGCTTCCTATACTTTTAGCCAATTATTATGTGCTCTGTTCTCTGGGATGATTGAAAACAAATCCTGCCCATTCTCTTTACTACTGTTTTTCAAATACAGTAATACCTCAGGTGACAATTACATCGGATAACGCTAAAATCGGATAATGATGCAAAATTTTGTAAAACATTTTGCATCGGATAATGATCTGTTAGCATTATCTGAGGTAATCATTCGTAGCAGCGGGTTGGCTGGGAATCTGAACGGGGGCTCCCTGTTCAGCTTCCCTGCCACCCCACAGCTGCGGATGCAGGGGTGGGGTAGCTGGAAAGCTGACGGCGGGGGACTCCCCTGTCAGCTTCTCAGCCACCTCACAGCTGAGGGCGCTGGGGCGGGGTGGCTGGAAAGTCGACAGGAGACTCCTCCCTCGGCTTCCCAGCCACCCCACCCCTCTGTTTGCATCTGTGGGATGTCTGGGAAGCCAACAGGGGAGTCCCCCAATGGGGAAGTTCCCCAACGTGGGAGTCCCCCATCGGCTTCACAGTCCCCCCGCAGCTGTGGGCACAGGGGTTCCCTTTGCAAACAAAGGGTTATCCCAGCATTGGATAGCCTTTTGCTTGCAAAGGGAGCACAGTTTCTGATGTCCTCAGACCTACCAGGGCGGTGCTGTAAGGCAAAATGTCATGGTTCTTTCCCCAATGTTTTGCCTTGCAGCACTGCCCGGGTAGGTCTGGGGACATTGGAATCAGCATGGATCAGGTCCCCTGACCTCCCCAGGGGTGGCAGAGAGCCCAAAATAAGTGAGAAA